>ML820845.1:67680-127430 GCA_009831015.1 Picea engelmannii
TGGGATCATTACTCTTCATTTGCACTTCCTTCATTATTTTTCATAAATCGATCACTGATTTAGAGTGATTTTCATAAATCAATCACTGATATGGATCGATTTTGTTTTTTAACTCGATTCCATGTCTCTGCAAATATTGCAAAAATTGAATTTTGCAGAGGCGCTTCCTTCAAGCCATTTACATGTGACCATCTTCGCAAAACCATGAGATTATTAAGTTAATCAATGTTCCCATCACCTCATGGCTTATTGTTTGTAACCCATGACCGGGGGTTGGAACCTAGTCCTTCGGTATTACGGCCTTCATGCAGTTTCTCTCTCATCCAATCTTCCAGAGTTTCAACATCCCAAAGTGGTTACCTCTCACAAGGATTGATCCAATGGTTAGTATGAATCCTTGAACCAAATCAACGGTTTAGATTTGATCCTTACACTATCCTTCCACTTCTTAATCCAATGGCTATAACTTAATCAAACATTGAGATGGACGACCATTATTTAATTCAAAACTTACTCTGCAATCTTTCAAACTTTTAGAGTACATTTCACCGAAGAAGATTGGACGATCGATATTTGTTCTTTCGTAGATGGACAATCTTGGATTTTCCATAGGTTTCAAACAAATCGACGGGCATGACTTGATCTTCAGTTGAGTGGGCAGTTCTCTTTTACTTCGGGAATTCGGTGCTTCAAGACTCTGTTCTTTGTAGTCATTCAACTCTTCCAGATTAAATTTTGCTAAAGTGATTATTAGCACTTTCTTCTTGATAAACTCCACAAGTCTAAGAGCTAGGACCGTGTGATTAATCATTCCAAGCATTTGATCTAACAGTCATGATTAATCCCGGAGGATATTATATCAACAGTTAGCATTGACTTCGGCCTTCGACGCTTCGGGTAGTTGTTGGTTTCCCCCGAAGGAAAAACTCTCGGAGTGACGTAACTTGCTAACATCACTGCTGACTTGGAACTGGTCGAGTGACCTCCACGTGTCACTTAGATTTGTGACTTACGTTACCTAAATTTCCAACTGGACCTTGAAATTTGTCACCATCTAATTGTATCATGTGTCCTTGCTGACGTGGATCTCCTGACGTGGGACATGTCCTCCTCCTTGTCGTAGGTTCATATGAATCATGGATCCAATGACTGTGATCATCTTTTATATCAATGATCCATACTTGTTTCAGTCTTCGGGTATTTGGGTTATTCATTCCCAATTCTCAATTATCCCGAATTGAATCCCTGAATAAACCTCGAGAAACTTGAATTCATCTAACAATCCATATTTGATGCAAAAATCTTAACATGATCCAATAGTTTTCATGATTTTGGCTATTAGGGATCTCGTGAATCCTTGATCCAATGACTGTGATTAGTTCTAGATCAATGGTCTAGATTCATTTCTACCTTCGAGACTTTGGGTTATTCATTCCAAATTCCCAATTCTCTTGAAGTGAGATTCCTCGAATAAACCTCGATCAAGTTGAATTCATCTAATAATCCATCTTTGACGTGAAAATCTTAGAACGATGCAACGGTTGTCAGGATTTCGGCTATTAGGGATCTCGTGAATCCTTGATCCAACGACTGTGATTAGTTCTATATTAAGGGTATAAATCATTTCATCCTTTGGTACTTTGGATTATTCATTCCCAATTCTCAATTCTCCCGGAGTGAGATTCCCCAATTAAACCTTGAGCAAGTTGACTTCATCTAACGATTTTGGTTTGTCCTAAAATTTACATCAGTGGACAATATTTTCCCTTGATTATTTTGTAGTTTTACTGTGGGGAGTTCAATCTTGATCGTGTTTCTGCAATGCACTTTCCCTTCTGATATTTTTTATTCCTCTACATGTTTTTCATAACAACTCATCATCCCTGTAATGCACTTTCCCTTTTGATCTTTTTGGTAGATTGCACTTGGATTCTAACTGATTGAGATCATTGATCTGTTGGGAATTCGATCTCGATGGTGTTTTTGCATTACGTTTATATCATGAAATCTAATACACCGCCTCTCATGAGATTTAGGTATATTCCTTTGTATGTTTCTCATAACAACTCATCATCACATTATAATGACATCGACAGTTGACATCAATGACAATATGTCCAACAAAGCATTGGCATTTTTATATATGTATATATGTAAATTGCTCAAAGCATTAAGGTTTATTGTATAGGTAAGCTGAAGAGCATGCATGGAAATATTTATTGTTTATGCCAAGAATTCATAGTGAACTCTGCATGCTTAGGCATAATAAACAATCTTTTGAAGTTGCAGCGAAGAAAATTATGTGGTGTTGTATAACCATAGCCATTTTTGAAACAAGTCAAGTGCACTGTCAATATGCAATTACTTACATGTTGTTGTTCAATGATGCATCTATAGAAATTCATTGGCACCTTTTACTATTCTATCCATGGGATAATCCAACAAAATACCTAGGATAAAAGAACTATGAATAGACCTTTTGACCATTAGATAACAAATTCCAAGGTAATTTAAGTATCAATACCCAACCAACTTATCTCCTAGGATAAAATGCATAGTGTCCTAAAGAAAGAATAATCTAAGATTCACAAACTAAAACCCAACCCATAAGCCAAAAAAGAAGCTTGTAGAGTCTCCAAACCTACTCATTTGAATATCTACTTGAATTATATGAATAAGGATAGTTGTTTTACTTGTGAACATAGTCACCAAGATGAGATTGATTTATCCACTTTTGTTGATTCCCAAGTCATCCATGGCTTTGAGTTAAGGTTGTGGCTTCTTCTCACAAACTAATTTTTTTTGGGGGGGCTCTTCTTCTTCAGGTTCTTCTCCTTCTATTCCCTTACAACTCATAACAAAAATCCCCACTTGAATACCAAAGCAAGGTCAAACTGCCTCAATGACAAGGTTTCATAACCAAGACATCTAGATACTAGGATAATCACAAAACACTTCAAAACAGTCAAGGAATTGGGTCAAGCCTGAGCATGAAATAGGAAGGAACCAAATGGGAAGTTTTTGAGGGTGATAAAGATAAAATTGTGTAAAGAAAATTCTTCAAATTGGAAGCTCTAATCATTTGAAACCTGATTGCTTATATATAATATAATGTGTGTGTGATTTCACATACTGAAACCATTTCATGTATAATATCAATGAATAAAAGGGTATAATACAATATATGCAATAGGAATACATGGAAAAAATGGATTATCAACTTTAAAGTTCAAGCGTTTACATGATCCATGAAGAACACATTCCTCAAATTCACACTGAAATTCCTCCTTTTATACCAAACTTAATCGTTAAATCAATGAATTTCCTCTAAAACCAACCCCCTCTTATGAAAGCCTCAAATTCTTTCTACAATGGTACCAAAAAATCCCTCTTCTTCAATGATTTTTTCCACTAGTTTGGGGATTTCATGAGAAAATATTGGAAGGATTAAATGATAAATTTTGTGATGCATTGCATTTTTTTGTACATATTATATTAACTGTGCACTATAACTAATATATAATTATACATTATAATTAAGATCTAATATAGCTATATTATAACTATGGTAATTGGTATTGTTTTATTTTATAAGTTTTATTGTTATATTTTACATAAATTGTATATTATAAATATCGTTAACTTGTTTGTATTATAAAATATGAAGTTTAACATATAATGTATATACATCTTATTCTTGTAATTATACATGTACACAATTGGAGTTGGAGATGAATAAATGGAATTGTACAACTTGAGTGGGCCTAATGATGCATTTAAGAACACATGTTTTCTCCTTGAAGGTCACAAGATTGAATCTATGGTGGCACAGGGGTAGACCCAGGGTTCAATGCACCAACAACGCACCAAAAAAACCCTAACTACCAGCCCTTTAGGAAACACCTATGAAGCAGATGAAGTCTCACCCGAGGTAGAGGCAGGGGTGGTTGCGAGACTCAGGTGTCTGCAACCTTAGCTGGGACATAGATCTGTGATTACGATACTTAATAGAGAAATTAGCACCGTCAGTTCCTCAATATGCAATCAATATCTACTTCACTGATAAAACAAAGCTTCACAGCATTCAAATTTATCTAATGTATTTAAGCACTTAGCATAGGTAAATAGATCATATCTAGAAGATCAATCACTAAACATATTCATACAGATCAGATCTAACCTTCTCACATATCATTAGAACTAAGCATAAGCAGATTTATCTAATCATCTCAAAGCACTTAGCAAATAGCATATAAACACATCAGAACATCACACAGAGCAAAGTAACACAGTATTTACATGGTTCACCCCCACCCTGGGGATACGTCCACCAACTCTTCTTCTTTATTAGCTTCTCAATAGGTTACATGCACAGATCCTTCAAACCCTTCTCCGCATAGGATAGAAGATCTGTGCAGCTCTCTAGATCCTTCTTCCTTGCGTTATAGGACAAAGCCTTCCATCGTCCATTACAACCACTTGCACTTAGCTCTGCAAGTCTCTTACAGTCATGCACAAAGCACTTATAGACTCTACTTGCACTTAGCATACATTTACATCTAACTAGAGGCCTAACATCACATAGATGCACTTCTTTACATTGCCTAGACATCTATGTATATATTATAAAATAGGCCTAAGCATGGTTAAACCCATGGGTCGACATCCCAATCCCGTTACATAATCCCAAAAACCCAAAAAGGGGTCGAGATCCCATGATCTCCACTTCATCTTGCAATCCTCCTTCGACAGGCTGTCAAAGTCCAAAATAGGTCAACATGACCAAGAATCTCCCAAAACTTGGTCAAGGGCCAACAGGCCCCCAACACTCAACTGTGACTCATCCCGAGTCACTTTGGTTTGACTAGTTCTTCCTCGAACACCTCGAGCTTGGTTCGAGCTGCTTCAACCTGTTGTTGTTCTACAACCTCTTGCTCGGTGAACTCTTGGATTATTGTGTCATTCACTGGCCCTTCTAGGCATTGTTCTGCTGTGGTGACAACATGTTCTATCTCTTATCATTGGCTCTCGACCTCCATGAACAATTGGCACACCTTATATTGTACTGGTTGTAGTCGTTGAGTGACTTCCATAACTTTTCTTTGAATCATATGGATCTGTTGTTGGGCGGTGCACTGCTCTTGAGACCGTTTCATTCTTTCTACGGCCGACAGGGGCTTCAGCTACGCTTGTAGTGTGTCTGTGTGCTACTTCACTTCATTGAGTTGCGACTCTAGTGCCTACAATTCTGGATTCTTAGTGAGGTTCTCATATGTTTGGGCATTGCGGTTACTCAACTGTTTGCATTCCAGAGAAAGAGATTTTAGTATGTCAGTTGCGCTGCGGGCAATTGCTTCTCGTTGGTCCCTTACATCCTGCGGGGTCTCGGGCACAGTGCATAGCTGTTATCGGACTAATCGGTAGGTACAGACACTAACATATCTCCCTAGATCCACCTGGATCTAGAACAAAACAGGACATGACATGATTCTTTCCCTAATTTTTGACCATTGAATTAGCTACTAGGGAGGAACAGGTAACATACCTTTGTATCGCTTCCTAGGGTCTCTGTTGCTCCCGCTTCGCTCCGGTTCTCTTGTGAGGTCAAGACCAAGACAACAAAAACCAACCAAAGTGAAGATAGAAAAATATATTCAACTGTCAACTTATGTGTATGATCAAGGAATTACACAATAAAGTGAGAATGACTTTATGGGAAAAGGACATGCCACTATATCATATTAATCGAAAGTAGAAGATACAACCTGATTGCCTTGATGTCGCAAGCTTCCTTTCGGTGGCTCTTGGCTCCAACACACACACACTTGCTCGATCCTTGTATGAAGAAGATCAAATCCCTCTTGATAGACTTGCTAGAGTCTCCAAGCTCCTCTTCAAGCTAGGTCCTTCACACAATTCTTTCACCAATTCTCCAATGAATCTTGCTTAACCTTTTCCATGAGAATTCCCTCAATATATAGGAGAGAATGAGATGGTTACTTGGATAAGAATGATCCCACAATATCAGGGAAACTAGTAAAAGGATAACCATTCGAATGCCAACCCATTCTTCTAGAAGATTCCCTTCTAGAACCATCAAGACTTCATCTTTTTCTAATCTTTAGAACAAGTTCACACCCTAGCTATGTAGCACAGTGTGAGAATTTCACACCCTAGCTGAAGGCAGCCTGCAAGAATGGGTCATTCTCGCACCCTAGGTTATTAGCAACCTGCGAACTCTCTTCAAAAGTAAGTTTTCTGGGAAGAGATGAATGTTACTTTTCTCAGGATAAAGTTCTTATGAGGAGCCTGAGTACACCATCATCAATACACCATCAAGATTGACCAAAATCATGGGTAACAGAATGCCCCCCAAGGTATGAGGTCGGAACCAGTGACAGCCGAAAGACTTTGTAAACTGCATGTGTGTGTCGAAAACCAAGAGCACACCTAATCGGAAACCTGTGAACAACCAAGCATCTATAGAATATCATATATATTAATTCTGAGGTAGGCATTCCCATACTCAGATAACAGACGGATGACATTATAGACATAGGTCATGGCCACCAATCTTACACTATGGATCCATGCCATCAAAATATAGCATAGCCACTAGGAATACACTGTGGATCTATGCGAGAATTCAAATTGAGATGACATAGCCACGAGACATACAAAGTGGATCTATGTGTCGCAAATTATACATACTCCATCGCAACTTGGACAAAGAGATGATATCCAGGGTCTTCAATCTCGTCGCCCAAAAGTACATGGCAGAAACCACTTGATTACCGATAATTGATGAAACCGTTAACAAGTGCAAGGGAAGTCACCATTAATGTCAATGACTCCCAAGGTACACTAGTACAATCCATCGAATGTGAATGAATGAGTTGAGGTCGAACATTCGACAGAATATTTCGATTAGGGGTCAATGATGTAAACCCACTGTGGAAAGCGAGGAAACCTGCCATTGAGGCATGCAAGTTCCAAGGTACCAAAGAATTTCTAAGTCTTGTTTCCAGATAATTATTTGAAGTCGATGGAACAAAAATCGTCAAAGGAGGGCCTTGATGTATCCCCCATCAATGACACGAAATGAGTAACAAATTTTGAAGGTGAAACAGAGTATGATGTAAGTTGGACTGGACATAGGGAAGGCCGACACAGAGAGAATGGACAACTGCAGATGGCCGACTCAATAGAGGTTTCATATGAACTTCTCTTGAACATATGAATGACACGATCAATGATTTGGCAGCATTGACTCAAAGACGACACAGGGTATGACCTTGTAGCAAATCGAATGAGAGACAAATGGATTTCCCAAACCGGCTTCAAATATAATGAATAGGGGGTGTCATGTTCAAGAGCGACACTTACTGCCAATCAATATGAATATGAGAACATATCCTTTTCCCAAATTTTCCCCCACCATTTCTGGCGAGTACCTCTTTATTTTTATGCAAGCTTGAGGAGGATAACATATGCTTGTTGATATAAGATTATCCTTCGGATAAGTCCTTCGGAGTATGTTTAACGAACCCTAGGAAGGATTGGTTCGGTCCCATTACGGGTCTGCCGATGTTTGTTTAACAAGTCCAAAGATAGAAAACGCGAAGGTTTTTCATGATTATAGAGTCTGTAAAAACACTTAAAAGAGAACTCTCTCAGTTCCTTTTTCGTAAAATAGTCTGATGAGACTAAAAAAGAGATAAATTATCGCCCAATAGACGCTTTCTTCAAATACTTTATCGAGCGTGAAAATAGCAAGGTCACTCGGCTATCTTTTCATGTTTAGAGAGTCTGAAAAGAGCTTAAAGAGGACTCCAGGGGGGTTCCTTTTCCGTATAACCTTGTTGAGCCCGAAAAAGTGATAAAAGTATGCTCGATCGTGTTCTCATGTATTTTCAAGTGTGAGAACGGACAAAGACCAAGCTCGAGGTTTTATACAAAAACCATAAAAAACAATCAAAACATGCGATGAAGAAGAAAAAATGTGTCTGCATCCCTGTATATGAACATTGAAGTCATTACGCCTGCAAAAGTTGCACTCAAAAGGGCATTAGGGATTAGGTTTTAATAAATAAATAATTATAAAAATTCAATAACATGGTAAAAGTAAATATAAAGGAGTAAAAACTCTTTTTACCATATCATTCTAACTTTACCACTATTTGAACCCAAAAACCCCTCTTTTACCCTTCAAATTCGGTGTCAGATTGCGGGAGTTACGAGCATCCATTCGACGAACCGTCAGTGGCAGTGAGGTAGGCTCTTTGTCCTCTACTCTTTCATGGTTTAATTTTTCATTTTCATTGGCAAAAACCATTGTTTTGAGTTTGTTTTGGGGGTTATTATGGTGCTCAGCCATTCTCGTAGGTGAGATACACGGGATCTACGAGAATGGGTCATTCTCGCAGGTGATCCCAAAGGCACCTGTGAGAACCTCGCATTGTGCCTAAAGGGAACCTGCGAGAACCACAAAGTGTAAAAGTTTTTTAAAAATTTTCTCAATGAAAAGATACCAAATTGTGAATAGAGTTACTAATCTTCTTCTTGTGCTTCTTATGCAGGTATTTGGCCATCACAATGGTTTTGGAATGGCGTGAAAGGGAGCATGAAGAAGATAATGCCATTGCCGAAAATCATCTGCCCACCATTGCCACTTTGCAAAACTGTGGTCTTCTAAAGTACTTTCGTAGCCCGGGCATGAGGGCCCAAGTCAGGTTATTAGAGTACCTTGTGCATATGTGGGATCCTGATCAGCAAGTATTCCATCTAGGGGTCCACACATTGTCCTTAGATATTGAGGACATTTACTTCTTGACAGGACTGTCACGGTGTGGGTACCACATGAGCCTGACTGGTAGCAGAGGTGGTGGGATGCCCATGAGTGAGTACTGCCACTTACACTTTGTTCCATAGGTAGAGAGGAGCAAAGGGAAAGTTTCCATTTGGGGAGTGTGAGATTTGACCCTCTGCACTATTTTGTTCACCATTTCTCGTATGGCTGGGAGCTCTGCTCCTCACATGGCTCTTCAGATCTACTTTCAGTATGCCATAGAGTGTACTGAGCCTCGAGTTTTTAATTGGGCAGATGCAGTGCTTCGTAGCATGAAAAGGAAGTTGACCAAATGCAGGCTAGGTGACCTAAAGCAATTCGGGTACGGGTCTTGGTTGGTGTCCTTATTTCTTGAGAGGGTTCCGTTACTGAGGCTGCAGGTTGAGTGGGATTTACCGGCCCCAACAGATCCAAGAATGTTGAGATGGTGTCAGCTCATGGCCCGACATGTAGCGGGACCAATTATCAAATATGATGATACCTTCTTCGACTGGTTGTGACCACAGATGCTGATGGTTGACGATTATGCTTATGATAGGTTGGATTTCTGAGGAGATCCGGACTTAGTCCTGCCCAAGGATGCTCAGTGGGGGGAGCTTGGTAAGAAGTACACATTTTTTCTTTTTTTAAATGTTTTTGTGAATTTTATCATATGCAAATGTTTTTTATATGTTCGTCCAAGGACTAAATACAAAATTCATTTTTGATGACACAGATGTGGGACCTTACCAACCTCCTGGTACTTCTCCCATCCAGCGATGAGGAAAGGTAGCGCCAGTGCCACGATGAGACACCGAGGATTATGAGGCGGTGGAACAAAACCTAGAGGGTTTGATAACATATATTCCAGACATGCATCTTGAAGAGGTTCCACGATGTTATTAGCGTCATACAGTAGGAGTGTCAGAGTCCATTGGCTGACTGCTTCGTAGGGTTTCCCGGGCAGTCATGTGTTACCGTGAACATCATCCATGACGTCACTTTGTAGAAGCTATGAGCTTCAGATTTTGACATTTTGGTCCTCGGACATAAGTTTTTTGTAAAAACTCTTTTGATCGTTATATATACATACGACTTCTACCGGTTTATCTTATGTTGTGTGAAAATGGATGTGATTGATTTATAAATGATTCAAATGTATGTCTAATACATAGTTATCCAATGCATCAGTTAATGTATTTAGACATCTAGGAATATGTTGATATTCAATATAATCAAAATAACATTCCAAGAGGCGAATTCGCAAATACACCCGTAACAAAGTAGGACTTCGAATAGTATAGACATTACTTAACTGTAGTACTAAAAGCTACAAATCAAGTCGCACAACCAAATGACGGATTCTGAGTGAGATAGCATCAATCAACAATTCGATAACGATGTTATACTCTACAATATTGTTGGTCGCACGGCTGAGACACACACCTCGTAAGGAGACGAGTTCGTTTGTAGGGGCGTAAATTGCCCATGCAGCGGAAGCAAGGTTCTGAGTACTGCGGCTAGTGCCATCAGTGAAGCCAATGTAGGGTAGTGAAGATTCCAACATCTAGAAATCAAACACAATGTCACATAAGGGTAGAGACCAGATAACGATGAAAGCAAGCTACAATAACACACAAGAAGTATGATACAATAAAAATACAGGTACTCATGCACAGGTGATTTTATGCATAGTACTTCTTCAAGTACAACCCATTCTTGGGTTCACTCAAAGGGATACCATCGTAATCTACTAAATCATAAGCCCCTTTTTCCAAAACTCATCGAACGATATAAGGACTTCGCCACATGGCTTCGAATTTTCCATCTCCTAGCATATCTCGATCTTATTCATAGAGGAGAATGAGATCTCCTTCGGAGAAAACGCGAGGCTTGACATGTTTGTCGTATTGGGCCTTGACATGTTTTTTTTTAGCTTCGATGACTAGGGTAGCATCGCGTCGACTTTCATCTAATCGCATAAGACACAATAGATGTTCTTCCTCAGCAAAAGTGTTTGGTAGGAGTTCAACAGCTAGTTTTAAAGAGGGTATCTCGCATTCAATCAGGAGAATGGCTTCCAAACCATAGACTAACCGGAAAGGTGTAAACCCAGTAGCGGACTTGACGGATGTCTGGTAAGTCCACAATGCTGAAAACAACATTGTGTGCCAACTTGTTTTGTGAATCCCTATCATTCGTTGGAGCATAGTTATGAGAACTTTGTTAATTTCTTCGACTTGGCCATTGGCTTGTGGGTAATAGGGAGTTGAGTTTTCATGGCGAAGACCCAACTTTTCAGTAAGTTCGGACATCACAAAGTTTCGAAAGTGGCTACCGTGATCAGTAACGATAGCCCGGGGAACATCAAAACGAGCTATGATGTGATTAAAAATGAATAATGTTGCGGTCTTTCCAGTGTTGTCAAATGTCGACATCGCCTCGGCCCATTTCGTAAAGTAATCGACGGCTACAATAATGTATCCATGTCCCCCGATCGAGTGAGGGTGACATTTCATGAAATCGATTCCCCATTTCACAAAGGGATCAATGGAGACCACAGGGTGAAGAGGAGCAGGATGTGACTGTATCTTGTTATTATAGGTCTGGAAAGCATGGCATTTTTGAATGGCGATTATGCAATCGTTAAATAAAGAAGGCCAAAAATACCCTGCTCGTAAGATCTTCTGGGCAGTAGCATACCTAGACATATGAAAACCACAGGCTCTATAATGGAAGTCATTCAGATATTTCTCGGCTTCGTCGAACGTGAGGCAGCGTAAAAAAACAGAGTCAATCCCCCGACGATAAAGGGTATCCCCGAGGATAATATATTGACGGGCTTGGTAACGTATTCGACGTCGGTTAGTACTAGACAAAGTTGGTCGGAAAGTATGGGTTTGGAGATATATGATGATATCACCATACCAAAGATCATCAGAGCTGATGAGGAAAAGGGATTCATCCGGTAATGAATCAGCTGCTACATTTTTCATTTCAGAATAGGGAAAGTTGCATATCAACTCAGCAAACACTAAGGACTTCTTGGACTTGGCACGTGTGAATTCTAAGTCAAACTCCTGGAGTATCACAATCCATTTGGAGTATTTCCCCCCCTAGAAATTGATGGGTAAGAATGTGTTGCATAGGGTTGCAGTTAGAAATCATTGTAGTCTTGCGCGAGAGGATGTAGTGCTGGAAGCGTTGGACAGCTTGGACGACAGCCAAGGCCAGTTTTTTGACATGTAAATACTTGATTTTGGTAGGCGTTAGACTTCGACTCAAGTAGTAGATAACATGTTCGTCGTTAGCATCATCCTCCTGGATGAGAACCATACCAATGGTGTAATCCGAGGCAACAAGGTAGAGGAAATAATCACGACTGTAATCGGGGGGAAAGAGAAGCAGAGCATGTGTTAGGGACAATTTCAAGGCTTCGAAAGCATTGTTGGCGATGATATCCCATACGAACTCAGACCCCTTTTTTAGGAGCTGCGCAAATCCACGATTTATCTTGGCATAATTTGGGATAAAACGACAAAGAAAGTTTTCTTTCCTCTGCAAACTTTGTAATTGGCGAAGTGTAGAAGGAGGAGGGAGATTAAGGATCGCCTCAACCTTTAAAGGATCCACCCTAATCCCTTGACGTGAAATAATAAAACCTAGAAGTCAGCCGGATTCCACGCAGAAAACACACTTATGAGGATTCAAACGTATACGGTAGAACCAATAGCGAACAAAAATGGCTCGGAGGTGGGTTGGATGATCGACTCGGTGCATTGAGTGAGCAGGTAAATCATCTAGATATGGTTGAACGATGTGCTTGATATCATGGAAAGCATAAGACATAGTGCGTTGAAAAGTTGCGCCAGTGTTCTTGAGACCGAAAGGGAGTTTCCGATAGGCAAAATTACCCCAAGGACAAATAAAAGCGGTCTTATGTTGATCCTCGGGAACAATGTTGATTTTATTATACCCAGAGAAACCATCCATCATAGAGAATATTTCACTTCTGACGCAATCATCGACAATATGATCGACGAAGGGGGTAGGAAAGTTGTCTTTGGGACAACCTTTGTTGATATCCCTATAATCAATGCATACACGAATTGTTCCTTGTTTCTTGTCAATTGGGACAAGATTGGAAACCCAGTCAGTGAGGGCCATCGGGTAAATAAAGTCAGCTTTAAGAAGTTTCTCATCTTCAAGCTTGATAGCAACCGCTTTACGTGGGTGAACTGGACGAAGGCGTTGCCGGACGGGTTTAGCGTCGGGGTATGTCTTGATCTCATGTATTACAATGTCGGGGTCAATACCCGACATTTCTTTGTAGCTCTAGGCGAAGATGTCACAAAACTCTTTGAAAAGGGATGTGTAGGTGATGATTTCGTCAGAAGAACATGAAGCTCCGATATGGACATTATCGACAATCCCAGGTTTGATGGATATGTCGAGGGGAATAGTGGGTGAGATATTTCTTAAGTTCCCTTCGAAAAACACATCGTGTGTGGACACGGGAACGGTTGAGATGACGACAACGGTCGACGGGGTTGAGATCCGTCGGATCGATTCCACCGATAGATTTCAATAGTGCCTTTCGTTGTGTGGGGCAACTTTGAAGGACTTTGAGGGCTGACATCGCAGAAGGTGCTTTGGCTAGATCTTCAACAATGTTGTAGTTCTAGGCAGCACGAGCATGAGGATTGAAAGCCGATTTCTGAACGACGCCCTTTCGGGGGGGTCGAAGAACTGTGTCGAGGCTCGGTCGTTCGAGATGAAGAGGACCGTTGGTAGGTGGAGTTGCAGGAGAGGGTTGTACCAAGGAAGGAGGTAGGTCATCAACCTTCTCTTTAGAGGGAGAATAATCTTTGTCTCGAGTGGTGAGTGCAATGTCGTTTTGCTTTGAATCTCCAGTACACATCAATACATAGGATGTAGTAGAAGATGAGGGTTGGTCATGAATGACCAACTGAGCCTGTTTTTGAGACGGGAAGGGTTGGGACAAAACGACCGGAGCAGGTGGTTTTGGAGCTCCTTGAAGGAAATTAGTGACCTCGGCACGTCGTTGAAAATCCTTCATGTAGTGATCATCACCACAGATAAGACAAGGGTATCGAGGTTTGCGCTTATCTCGATCGTCAATAGGTGTAGTTTTGGTTCGCTATGCTTGAGAAGTATTTTTGTCCTCCTTATTCTTACCCCTTCCCTTTTTGGATTTGTTTTTACCGGCTGGGGTAGATTGAACTGCATTTACCTCAGAAGTCTTGCCGGTGGGAGGGGCAGGAGACGAAGCATTTTGAACATTAGAAGAAACAGGTTTTGGGTTGGTGCTTGAGGTGGAATGTGGTTGGGCCTGGAAAGTGCCAATCACACCGTCAGCTGCATGAGAAGCAGTTGGAGTAGTTGAAGTGGCGGAAGTGGAAGGATGAGGTAAGTCAGGTAATAAATCGTAAAGGGTACCCATTTGTGAGTAAACGAGGTCGAGGTATTGAGCACGACTTATGGCCTTCTCTTTAGTGACTACTCCACCCATGGCGATGTCATGACCAATGTCATTCAAAAATGATTTGGTGAACCACTCTGCCAGCAACTGATCGGGGAGTTCGAGTTTGATGAGACGTCGTCTCCGTCGCCACTCATGAATGTGATCGGATATATGAGTGGATTTGTTTTGTTTGAAAGAACTCAAAATCTCGGTCCCCGTTTCATAACGAATTGGTAACTGGTAGTGTGTGAGGAAAGCCATAGCTAGGGTGTTGAAGTCAGCAAAGAAACCTCGTGGTAATTATATATACCACTTCGCAGCAGAACCTGTTAGGGTTCGTTGAAAAAGACGTAAACGAATAGAGTCATCTATCAACGAGTATGATGAACACCAGAGGTGAAAAGTCACGACGTGATTGTTCGGGTCCTCTCCCACTTTGCCATTGAATTTAGGGATATTAGATGGTAGCTTGGCTGGTATAGCAGGCCATTGGGGAGAGTGACGAATTGGATCATTTAAAATCCTTGACAAATCTGGAAGATCCAAAGTGGCCAAGAAGGGTAATTGTCGATTCACTTGCGGGTACTGGTGGCTTTGGGGAGGAAGCCCCGTCGACAAACCAGTAGGACCATAAGCAGTCTGCATATAATGTGAAGACCCAGGCAGATTCGGTGGTGGTTGGAGAGGATAGTAGCTCATGGGAATGTATCCTGGAATAGGGACGTGAGTTTGAGAATTCGAACCCCAAATAGGATTGAACTTACCTGGATATGGTTGGCCTATACTAGGGGGTATTACAGATGTAGTCAAAAATTGCTTCCCCCCAGTCAATTGAGGAGGATGTTGCATCAGATGATTCCAATACTAGGCCAAGGACGGAGGTATGTTTCGTCCATAAGGTGGGGTCGGTCCTCCTATCGAAGGTGGTGTTCCAATTGGGGGAAGTGTTCCAATTGGGGGTTGTGTTCCAATTGGGATTTGCGTTCCAATAGGAATTTGCCCGTTGAGAGGGGGTTGAGTCATACCACCTTGGTGAAATTGTCCACCGACGGGAATCTGGTAATTTGGTGTGAATGGCGGAATAGTGCCATTAGGATTAAGACTGCCAGTGGAGGACGAGAGAGGTCCTCCAAAAGGAAATTGAGGGAGTGTCAGAATAAAACCGGAAAGAGAGTTCCCAGAAGAAGAGGGACCACTAGGAGAACCAGATGGGGTTTGCGTAGGAGTGGGAATGGAAGCATTCAACGCATGGTATCCCAGTGGTAGTGTTGGGGTGACATTTGGCGTTCGCGGTGTGCTGATGGGGGTGAGACTAACCACAGTAAACCCGGTGTGAACACTCGTAGTATCTGTATGATGGGCCATTTTAATAGGGATGGTCAAGATGTGGTCAGATCACGGGGCGTCCATACCAGGAAAGTAATAGGCGGTAGTAAACGGCACTATCTCTGGGCTAGAGATTTCAGAAATCACAGGTGAAATGATCTCGGAAATCACAGGTGAGCTTGGACCAAAAAGGTCCCGTCGAGAAACGCCCATAGACAAAAAAGGATCTTGGCCTTCTATGCCAGGAAAGGGTCCAACTGGTGATCCAGAAGACACAACAACTAAGTCTCCGGAAGAATTCAGTTGCATAAACTGTCGCTCAGAATTGGGGTGAAGTCAAAAGTCGTCTCAAGTATTGGTAATTTAGAAATGTTCTAGAGAGTCAGTTCATTCCACTTATGGCCTGGTAACGTCTTGGACTTCACTCTGCTGAGGAGAGCCCTCAGGTGAACTTGTAGGCAAGGGTTGAGAACCTTCTAGATGCTCTGGAGATAAACCCTGCATTCTATGTGAACGACGTGGAGGAGCTATTGTAAACGAGTGACAAACTTATGAAGAAAATCGTATGGTCAACTTTGGTAAACAAACAACACGCGCTAGTAAACAAAATCTAGGAAAAAACACCAAGCAAACAAGACCTTCTAATTCCAAAGTTACTAGTTGGTGATGAAATCCAATGTCGCAAAAACGAGATGAGAAGGGGTTGGGCTAGGGTGGAAAAGTTACGTTGATGACCTTCTTAATGGACTTAAACCCTGGTGCAAGCTCCCACACATAATCGTGGGTATACCCTCCAAGGAGCCTGAGTGAGTCTGGCCAATGTCGATTCCAGGTACCGTGAAGACTTTCCCCTTCACAGTCACCTTGTGTAAGACCCTAGAAAGATAGGCCACTAAGGTTACCAATGACAACAATAAATCCTGGGGGGACAATCGACAGTCCGATCCACATGCAAGGGCAGGGTATCTAGCTCGAAATCAACTCAAAAGGATTCTACTCATCATTGTGGGTATACCTCCAAGTGACCCCCGTAATACGTGAAATCTCTACACCGATATCAACAAAGCAGGGTGAGTAACTCTGTCAATATCAATGCAACCTCGTGTTTGACCCTCCTGTGAGAAGGGATTCCCAGGACAAGATGTTGTAAATAGAATTTGACACTCCTTAACACAAGATGCTATTGTGTGTTTTGTGTTTTGGAGAGTGTATCTCTCTTCCTATTCCAAAGCACTAGCCTAACTAAATGTTGGTGTAATAGAGCCCTAGAAAAGAGTTACTAGTTAAATTTTACGATTGCGCAGTGTTATTAAGGGTTGTTGTTACTCAAAGGAAGCGGAGATGAAACTGATGTTGTATGAGACTCTGACCCAATGATGCATAGATAAGAATGAAATATTTCAAGTTCCGTTCAATGAATCCTATGTACGGGAGGGAAAGAGAAGTTTTCCGGATCAAACTTGAACTACAAAACACAATTTCCTTTAAAATGCAATTGTAACGAATCACGCAAAAATAACAATTCTCTATTGTTTCTTTTTCAATAATTTCAACAATTGATTTTCAATACTTTCGAAGAAGAAAATGCTTTTGAAAGAAAAACGTTGTTCACTTTTCAAAAAGGACTTACACCATGATGGTGAGAGTGAAGAAAACCAAAATCTAATGAATAAGCAATAGACAAAAACCCAAACCAATCTTTCAATGGAAACAAAAATAACAGGTAGACCAAACTAGTCTTTTCAATTGCATGAGAAAAATGATCTTTCAAATAATGAGAAAATGATAAAGACAAAGAAACTCAACTTTCAACTGATTGTTGGTTCTCAACCAAACAAGCACACTCAGATTCCAAAATCAGAGAGTATATCTTTGCCGAGAAAAGTCAAGAAATGAAAGTCAAGAAAAATGATTTCCTAAGACTGTTCGTGCACAGCATCCGAAGACAAGAAAACATCAACCAATGGTACAAGAAGATATTTTTAGGCACCTATACTGATCTAGGCAGCTGATCATGCAAAAATCTCAAATCCAAAATTTTGAAAAGAGGGTTTGCAGGTTAACATTATTACACAGTGCGAGAATGGGTCATTCTCGCAGGCCAGCTTTGAGCAAAGTGCGAGAACCTCGCATTGGACCTAAAAGAAGGATGCGAACTCATTACATTCTCGCAAGCCACTGTGGGGGACAGTGCGAGAATGTCTATAACTAAGCAAATTTTTGGAAAAGGACAAATTTTTTGAAAAGGCCTCTGGACCCAGAGGGTCTATCAGGGTATCCTGAAGACTCAGAGATTGATATGAATGGAGAAAGGTAAGGCAAGAGAAAATGGCCAAGGAAAAACACCAAAAACCACAAAGAAAATGGGTTATATCCCCAGTGGAGTCGCCAATTTTGTTACCATACTAATCGGTAGGTGCAGACACTAACAGATCTCCCTAGATCCACCTGGATCTAGAACAAAACAGGATAGGACATGACTCTTTCCCTAAGTTTTGACCATTGAATTAGCTAGTAGGGAGGAACAGGTAACATACCTTTGTATCGCTTCCTAGGGTCTCTATTGCTCCCGCTTCGCTCCGGTGGTCTCGTGAGGTCAAGACCAAGACAACACAAACCAACCAAAGTGAATATAGAAAAATATATTCAACTGTCAACTTATGTGTATGATCAAGGAATTACACAATAAAGTGAGAATGACTTTATGGGAAAAGGACATGCCACTGTATCATATTAATCGAAAGTAGAAGATACAACCTGATTGCCTTGATGTCGAAAGATTCCTTTCGGTGGCTCTTGGCTCCAACACACACACACTTGCTCGATCCTTGTATGAATAATATCAAATCCCACTTGATAGACTTGCTAGAGTCTCCAAGCTCCTGTTCAAGCTAGGTCCTTCACACAATTCTTTCACCAATTCTCCAATGAATCTTGCTTAACCTTTTCCATGAGAATTCCCTCAATATATAGGAGAGAATGAGACGGTTACTTGGATAAGAATGATCCCACAATATCAGGGAAACCAGAAAAAGGATAACCATTCAAATTCCAACCCATTCTTCTAGAAGATTCCCTTTTAGAACCATCGAGACTTCATCTTTTTCCAAGCTTTAGAACAAGTTCGCACCCTAGCTATGTAGCATAGTGCGAGAAGTTTGCAACCTAGCTATGTAGCATAGTGTGAGAAGTTTGCAACCTAGCTATGTAGCATAGTGCGAGAAGTTCACACCCTAGCTGAAGGCAGCCTGCGAGAATGGGTCATTCTCGCACCCTAGGATATTAGCAACCTGCAAACTCTCTTCAAAAGTAAGTTTTCTGGGAAGAGATGAATGTTACTTTTCTCAGGATAAAGTTCTTATGAGGAGCCTGAGTACACCCTCATCAATACACCATCAAGATTGACCAAAATCATGGGTAACAGTTGCTCTAAATCTGCTATGCACTACTGGAGCTATTGGATGGCTTCTGCGAGATGATCTACTTGCTTCGTGACTTGATCCTCTGCCTTTATTTCTACGATTGTCACTGAGCAAATTTCTCTATTGACCACTTCCTTTACTACAAGTTGCTCTGCTAGAAATTGTTCCTTGTCTTGTTGTAGCTGTGCTTTTTCTTCATCCCACTTCGCTTGGAGAGAAATATTTTCCTATTCTGCAGCACTACATTGTTTGACAAGTACTCCCTGTACTTGTGTTAAAGCATGGGTGGCTTGTGATGTTTCCTCTTGTGATTGTCGAATGTGAGCTTCAACTATATCATCTATTTAGTAGATTTGAGTGGGCTCATCTCCCATTTCTGGTGTTCCTAATGGCATAGGAACAGTGGAGACTGCATGACTAGAATGTAGTGCCTACTGCACCCCTTGGAGCTCAACCTCAATTCGATTGTACATCTCCTCCTTCTTAGCCTATTATTTTTCTTCTATCTCCAGTGAAGCATCATTCAGGGCTGCTACGATGAAATCAAAGTCATCTGGGGTGAGGATAGTCTGCAATTTGGTCATTGTTTCTTTCGACTTCTTTCGGGAAGAAGGCTTTGGAGGGGAAACCTTCCTTTTCTTAGAGGGGTCATCCTCATCTCTAGGTGGTGTTACCTCGCCTTTCTTTTTCTCAACTTCTGTGCCATATATCTCTTCGCCATCACCCCATTGCTCTGGTGAGATGGAAGTAGTATTCACGGCTGTACTGTCTAAATCTCAGACTTCTTCAGTCTTCATTGTCTTGCTAGGTTCGGGTGTATCTAGCGCAGTTTATGGGCTGTCTATGTTGGATATCTCCGTAGGTTCTGCTAGAATAAGGAGGTCAGTCGACCATTCCTTGGTGATCTCCTCTAAGTCCTCCTTTTTTAGCTTGTAGTAGGACTATAGTTTTTTCTTATGTCCATCGGCATGCGTTGTGATATAAATGAAATTCTTATTAGCGTTGAACTTCATCAAAGGTCAGAACTTGTGTAAAGTATTCGGAGTTATGCAAGGCTCAAACTGTATGGATACCTTCAACTAGTTGTAGTATGTGTGTAACGCAACATTTGACTTCCATTAATTATTCATGTCACTGGAATACCATAGTGTATTGAACTTCGCGACCAAAGGTTCAAAGGGCTCAATGTCCGGGAAGGTCACACCTTCTAGCATCTCCCAGGAAATGAAAGAGATCAGGATCAATAGCCAGTTGAAATGAAATTTGTACCCTTGATCCTGGGCTTCTCTGCAATCAGGTTGTAATTGGTTCACCAGGTAATGCACCCAATTCATTTGTAGGCCCTCCGCGCACTTCCTTGTGAGATTGACTACAAAACTAGTGACTTGGGTGGGTCGGTTCTTTCATACTAACTTTCCCATGATCAATTGATAGGTGAGGTGCACTGCACCTCTCTGGATAGAGGCTACCTTGTAGCCTCGCATTCACTTCTCGACATCACCATAGGTTTCCTTGATACTTTGAGTGAGAGCACAATCCATGGTTTTTCCAAGATAAAAATCTTGTGGGTCAGGGCCTTGCATACTTAGCCCTGTGATTTGATTGATAAATGTCGAATCCACTGTGATATGACGGTTTAACCACAAGTATCCACCATGGTAACATGACAACAACAGCTTGACACATGCATTCAATTCTTGGTGTCTTTCGAAGTGAGTAATCTTCATGACGTTGAGCAGTGTAGACTGCATGAGGTTCATAGTCCATGATTGAGGGACGATATTTGAATTCTTTCCCTTTGTTCTGGTTAGGTACTTATGTGGGGTGAGCATGTTGTATGCCTTCCTGTCGTCGAGGTTGAAGTCGCTAAAATTCAACGCTACAATCTTTTCTTGTTCTGCTCGAACTGCACGTATCCCCTTTAGGAGGTACGCAGTGACCAAGGCGTACTCAAAGTCTCTAGGCATACTGTCTCAATTTATTGTGCCACTCAGAGGTGGTAGATAGGTGGGTAATATGATCAAAATCAACTTAGCATTTTCGAGATCATCCCTGTGCTCAGTTCACTTCTCATCTGATGGTCGAGATGGTCTGGCTCGAGCGGTTGAGGTAGAGGCTGGCAATCCTCTCGTGGATGATGCGTGTACACCTGTCGATAATCCTCTCTCCAACATGACTCTTTCAGTCATCAGATCAAGGAGTACTTTTTTCACTGATTCTTCGACTGTGTTGAGCTCCTCGGACATATGTGCTCGAGATTAATTAGATCGGGGTCAAATTAACTTAGACACTGCACTAGAATAAACAACAACAACGCAATGATCATTGTATACAAATCACTTAGTCTACGGGCTTAAACTCTTGGTTAGCAAGAGTGTTCTCGATGCGTGGAGCGACGAGATAAATAGGTAACTCGACAACGGGTCTCTTGCAACGGGTATGAAGCCTTCATTAACTTTGTTCGGTCCGTTGTGGCACGGTCCAATGGTCTGTTTTCGAGCCTTAATTTCCTTTCTACCCGTTCGGGGCGGCAGTCGAATGGTTATAATGTCCCCAATGGCTATATTGTTTTTCCATGGCGAAGTGCCATGTGTCGTTGTTATGATATCCCGACGAAGCTCTAATTTTGCAAATTTTCCTCCTGTGAAGTTCCCTCTGGAACTTTCTGTAACTTTTCAATCTTAGCCCTCTTCTTAATTAGCTTTCTAGCCTTCTTTCCAATGAGCTTCATCTCGGTATGTCTTTTCCCATTCTGATTCTTATCTTTGTTTGACATAGTCACTACACGCTATTGAGATTCTTTCCTAAGACTCAGGGGTAATACCTCTTATTTATCTAGGATAGGTACTTCAGTCTCTTGTGGGTCTTCTAATGTTCTTGCAGCTTCAACATCTGGGTCTCTAGTGTTAAGTAGCTTCGATCTATTCTCCTGTTCTTCAATCAAGTGTGCGATCCTTCTGGTCATGAAATATTTTAACTCTTGTTTCTTTTGCTCCAAAACTTCTTCTTCTTCCTTTCGCTTGGATTGATCTCTATCAATCCAAGGTTTTCCTAGCAACATGGTAAACGGGGTGTTGTCTTCAATAAATTTAATAATCTCAAAATCTTCTTCTGTCGAAGTTCCATTGGCATTCGTAGGTATCTGAGTGAGTCTTCCACATAGGTTTACCAGTTTTCCTCTGAACAATCCTACTCCTCCTAATGAAGGAATCATAGCAGACCTTCCTATAGCTTTCCAATTTCTCTCTGTCATTATATTCACCTGTGTCTCTTCATCCAGAACATAGTCAATGTTGAAATCTCCTATTCTTGCTTCGATGCATTCTTTTTCTTTAAAGATCTTTGATAAGATGATATGTCAGTGGTCATTTAGGGTTTCTTTCATCTGTAACAATACTTTCTCTTATTCTTTCTAGGATTCTGCTATTTCTGGATCTGCCTTAGGGTTTTCCTGGTTCAGATTCATTTCTTCAAGCTTTGCAATCATTCTAGGGAAATCCAACACTTCATGGTCCATAGCTCTGCAAAAAAGACGACTAGGTCTTCTTCCAGGGAATTCCTTAGCAAGATGTCCTGGTCTTCTGCAGCTATAACAAAGGGTTGATCCTCTCTTTATTTTAAATGATCCCCAGCTTCTCCTGTACTATGCGCTAGGATCATAGGAGATAACCTGCAACAAATTATTTCTAGGATCCTGCATCCATTTGTTAGTCCAAACATTCTTTCTATGCATAGGTATAACATATCTTTCACTATTCTTATCAGATCTACTCATATCAAGCCTTCTTTCATCTATTAGTGTCCTAGTTTTCAAGCTAGGACAAAACCTATCAAACATACCTAGATCCATAGTTTAGAAAAAAAAAATCCACTTATCTTACTTTTACAAAGTACAAAGCTTTCAGATCTAGATTTTTCCTACTATTCTTACCTTTATCAGAGCACAGACCTTATAGATCTTACCTCTTTTCTTCAGATCTGACCTCTTTTCTTCAGATCTAACCTTCCTCTTGGGAAAAAGCTTCACAGGTTAAGTAAAATACTGTGCACTAGGGCAATAGATCTACACACGAAACTTTCACAAATTTAGGATGAATCTTTGCACAAAGCTTCTTCCTTCTCAGTTCCCAACAATCACAGTTTCAGGTCCTGACAACGGAACCATTTGTTGGCACAGGGGCATACCCAGGGTTCAACGCTACAACAACGCAAAAACAAAACCCTAACTACTGGCCCTTTAGGCAAAACCTGCGAAGAAGATGAAGTCTCACCTGAGGTAGAGGAAAGGGTCGTTGCGAGACTCATGTGTCTACAACCTTGTCTATGACACAGATCTGTGATTACGATACTTAATAGAGCACATAGCACCATCAGTTCCTCAATATGCAATCAATATCTACTTCCCTGATAAAAGAGAGCTTTGTGGTATTCACATTGATCTAATGTATTTAAGCACTTATCATAGGTAATCAGATCTAGCAGGTCAAGCACTAAACATATTCATACAGATCAGATCTAACATTCTCACATATCATTAGCACTAAGCATAAGCAGATTTATCTAATCATCTCAAAGCACTTAGAAAATAACCTATAAATGCATCAGAACATCACACAGAGCAGAGTAACACAGTATTTACGTGGTTCACCCCCAGCCTAGGGCTACGTCCACCAACACTTCTTCTTTATTAGCTTCTCAATAGGTTACATGCAAAAAGCCTCTGAACCCTTCTCCGCATAGGACAGAAGATCTGTGCAACTCGCTAGATCCTTCTTCCTTGCGTTACAACACAAAGCCTTCCACCATCCGTTACAACCACTTGCACTTAGATCTTCAAGTCTCTTATAATCATGCACAAAGAACTTATAGACTCTACTTGAACTTAGCATAAATTTACATCTGACTAGCGGCCTAACATCACGTAGATACACTTATTTACATTTCCTAGACATCTATTTATATATTACAAAATAGGCCTAAGCATGGGTAAACCCATGGAACAACATCCCAATCCCGTTACATAATCCCAAAAACCCAAAAAGGGCCCAAAAAGGGGCCGAGATCCCGTGATCTCCGCTTCGTCTTGCGCTCCTCCTTTGACAGGTTGTCGAAGTCCAAAATAGGTCAACATGACCAGGAATCTCCCAAAACTTGGTCAAGGGCCAACAATCTAGAAGGGTGTAATGCATGTACACCTCCATAGACTAGGCACTCAAAATTTTGCGTGGTCCCTTGTGCCACAAACAAGGGGTCTCGTACATCAATTTGGTAATGTTTAATTATGTGTAGGTGCAATATTGATTGAAGATGAAATCTAGAAATCAACCACCTGATATGAGGAATGCTAGTTGAATTTGGATGGAACATAATTTGAAAAACAATGTATGTTTTAAATACTGGCTATAATTAAAGGTGATATGTGGGCTAGGAGTTGTAATTCATACAGTAAATAATTATATTGTACAAACATGTACACTACATGATATTGGACATGATATTGGATGTGGTGTCATAAAGCATAGGGGCATACATTCATACTACAAAAATCAATTCAACCTAAAAATCCTAATTAACATGATAAAGAACGCTAAAATGATTATACTTTAATAACTAAAATATAAAAGTAATAGTTATTACTAATTCATAGTCATATGTAGTCATATATGTTTTTCCCTAAATTTACATTATTATTTTATGTTAGTAATTTATAAAAACATTTCTTAAGATACATCAAACTTTCTCAAATTGTCTAGTATATAGATTATAACAAATGTTGTGATTAACATTTTTTGTCACATAGTCAGAAAATTTGCAAATTGTATAAGTGATTCTTTGGTGCTAATGTGTTTCATATACAATAACATCATAAGTCTTATAATAAAATGGTATCATGGTTGTAAATGTTTTGGACCTTCTACAAAGGATTGGTTGTCTGATGACCTAAAAAAGCTGGTGTATCGCTATGCGAGGGTATTCCTCCTAGAAGACCAACCTTATAGAAAATAAAAATATGCTTCCAATGGTAAACCAGAGAATGTGGAAGACTTGAAATAATAGCATTAATATATTGGCATAGGAAATATGAAACAAAGAAGGAGAAATAAATTACAAAATGTTCAATTCAAATGGGGAAGCTATGTTCAATGATCCTAAATTTTTTGACACTTATGTTGAGAAAATTCCCTATTATGAACCAATTCTTTGATAATGATAAAAATTCGATGAATAATAATCCACTTTGAGGGGGAAACCTCCTTTTACAATACATTCAATTCACAATACAAGATAAGATACAAAGGGTACAATTATAATGAAAGGTTCTAGTTGATCTACTAATATAACACTAGAAATGTAATAACTCAATATCTAGGGCTTAATAAGGGGTTTTATGATTAACATGGGGATTTTTCTAGGGTTCAACATGCCATTCCCCTTCACACAAGTGTTTTCCTCAACACTTGACTAGTTGTGGGTGTGTCTGCATGAATAAATCATTTTCCCATCTCATGTGTTCCACTGGTGGGTTCTTCCTTTTAATGAGGTACTCAATAATTTCTCAATTTTGTAGCTGCTTAATCCTTGTTTCAAAGATTGTTTATGGTTCTATTATGATTTTCCCTTCTCCATTTATCTCTAGTAAAATAGTTTTCACTGGGATCTTGTCACTGATTAACCTATTTAAGAAAGAAATGTGTAAGATTAGATGTACACTTTCTGGTTTCAAATGAATAGCATGGGAATGATCTCGAGTAGGTGGAATATCCTTAGTAATATCTACAAATAAGTTATAATGATTGTTGACAACTTTTTGTAGGTCTAATGGAGCATAGGATATAGATGTTTTAAAATCTAGTGAGCACAAATGTGAAATTACACCATGGTGTCCCTTTTTGAGGATATAGATGTTTGAACATCTAGTGAGCACAGTTATGAAATTACACCATGGTGTCCATTTTTTAGGATATAGATGTTTGAACATATATTGATCCTATCATATGCCCACAATCATAAAGATACTTTATTATGATCACATGAACTTTACAATATCTGATGTTTGAAAGACTATTGAATTATTATCCTCGGGTTATTCTTCGTTGGAACAATGAAATGCTCTTATAAAAACTTCCTTTCGAAAAGAGTCTATCCCAAAATCCTATCAAATGACCCTATTTGGACCCCTCATTTCATATTGACATAAGTCTTAAATATTTCCCAATGAGTCTCTTCCGACAACACTATTTTGAAAAAAGTATCTTCATGAGAGTGTATAGTAATAATATAACCCACTTTTTTTTCTCCCAAAGGCTAAATTTTAAAAGGTAATATTATTTCTTAAAAAATTATGGTTGGTGTTGGGATGCAATGAAACTTTATATTATCTCTTCCAAAGCTTACCTATCTTTACCATTGTGTTGATGGGGGGAAAAACCTTGACGTCGACATGAAGGTGAATTTCCCATTGGAAAGTCCCAAATTAGACCAACCTCCAATATTATATGGGCCTAGTTTCCACTAACTAAATGAATTGCTCCCCGTAGAGAGACTTTCCATCAAAGATAGGTTAAATTATAAATGTGTGTCTATTCTAGTGTGTAAGTGCAATCCTATTTCTAAAGAGTAGAAGGATTATCTAACAGTAGAAGGATCAATTGCAGGTCTATAATTTAATGTGCAAAATAGAAGTAGTTCCAATTTTACTAAATCAAATCATATTACATACTTGTTTGCATATAGATGTTCAAAAGAATGTTCCTATAATTGAATTCATAATTCATTTATAACCCTTTGCTACAAATGATGATTGGAAAGAATGACAAACTGAAACATTTGCAAAAAAAGTCAACAACAATGCACTATTGAATAAATGAACCATGAAGGTGCTTGATATTATCCTACTTCGATGAAATAATTCATTTTCAGGAATAAAATAACAAGCAAAGATATTTCCTTGTTGATATTATGGTAGTTGTGGGAGGTATTAACTTCTACATGTAACCTTGACGAGACTAGAATATTTTGGGAAGAAAGAGAAACCCTAAAGCATTGGATAATAACCCTAGAAGACAAGTCGGCTCAAGATATTAATTAATATTAAGTTATTAGTCTCTGGGAAGAGAATTTGGCCCAGTTAGGTGAGTTGGAGAACTATAAATAAGAGGGCACTAGAGATCATTTTTCACTCTCACTCTCACAACTTCATAAAACCAGTGGTGTAAAGTTTGGAGAGGAGCTACTATAACTAGAAATTTCGGTTTTGGCTTGGAATTTTTCTCTTGGTTATGGTTTGGACCTTATGCTTGGTACGCTAGCTCTGGAGAGAGGTACGCTACCTTGGTTGGCTATTGGTTCTAGGGTTTTCTTCCAGAATTATTCTCTCTGTCAAGTCTAAGGTGCTCGGGGGTGGAATTTGTGCCTATGGTTGGGTGACAACATTGAGATATTGTCTATGGTGAAACGATCACACCTTTTTTTCTAACAGCTTATGGGCCCACACTATCTTTGGATAATCTAACCGTTGGAAGATAGATTGGGAGAATTTTCTTAGTTACAGTTGCAGTTGCAGTCAAAGTTTTTGCTGCAGCAATGAAACCCTAACCCTCTTGTTAAGAAACCTTAATTGAATATCTTGACCTAATTCTTGGATAGCGTAGTGCACCCTAGCCTAGTGCACCTCCTGGTACTCTCAACAAGCGAAGGCATCAAGTTTGAGTTTTTTGGTCAAAGTCAAAGGTTGACAAAGTCAAAACAGTCATGACTTACTCTATGAAGTTAGATAACAAGTTAGAAGGGGATTCTAACTTCAGAGCATGGAAGAAAAAGATTGACCTCATCCTTTCCAAGAATAAAGTGTCAGATATTGTGAAAGTAAATATCATGGAACCACAGTTTGAAGCAGGAAAAGAGAAGGAACCTTAGAGTGTTGTTGTTATGGAGAAGTTCAAGGACAATGACATCAACGCTATGAGTATCATAGTGGACTCTGTAAAATACCAATTGATACCCTACATCTCTCATCTTGACTCATCTAAGAATATGTACGATGCCCTAACTAACCTCTTCTCATTCGAAAACATTGGACAAGTAATGAGTCTGAAGAATGAGCTCTATGACATGAAAATGAATGATGATGAGATCATAAAATAATAATTTGTAAGAATCTCTTAGTTAAGATATCAACTATAAGCCATTGAACAAATCATTTCAGAAAAAGGAACTAGTAAATATAGTACTCAATGGCCTCCCCAAGACATGGGGTGCATTTGTTGCAAGCATGAACATAAGAAAGGAGTTTCCCACATTTGAAGAAATTTAGACTTGTTGTGCACAAGAAGAATCAAGGATTAGCATGAAATAGATGATCAAGCCTTCACAGTAAAATTCAAGAATTTTAGGAATAAGAGGAAGTTTACCTTAAGGAAGAAACCAAATCAAGAAAAGGATATGTCAAAAATATAATGCTTCAACTGTCGAAAATATGGTCACTACAGGAACCAAAGTCCCAATTTAAAGAAAAGGAAGGAAACGCATGAAGCAATAGTTTCTGAAGAAAAGGAACCCTCAAAGAAAGTTAAGCAGGATGAAGCAGACTTCCTCTTATAGTCAAGGTAACAATATTATTCTATAACATTGTTCTTGTACATACCATGTTTACATAGTTCATGTACATATCATGCATATATATTTCTTAGAAGATAAGATGGTCAGTGAAACAATACCTATGGATGAATAACAAGATAAGGATTGTTATTACAATGACTACAAATCAAGTAATGTAGATGAAAAGGATGAAGTACATTGACAATATTTGGTGACAAATTCCTGAGGAATCTATTATATATGTAACAACTTCCAGATAGGCTGAAATCAGAATCAAACTTGAAGAGACCTAGAAGGAGTCAGACCAGGAAGAAGTCAGTAATCAAAAGGAAACTAGAATAAGACTTGTGACACTTTGCATAAAGCAATAAGGATGTAGACGCAAGTGTGGACTCTCTTAGATGGGGGGATTTGATTGCAGAATTCCAAAAGAAGAGCATGAATTCATGCATGAATCCAGGATTAGGAGGGAGATAATCCTAAATGATATGATCCATTGAAGAATCCGTGAAGAAGTCTTAAGTATCCTTGGTTGTCCATCTACATCTATGTTCCTATGATGAAATGAAGAAGTTGTAATCTTCAGGAAGGAAGGGCATGGAGTATATAGAAGACTCCATGGACCCCAAAGTTAAAGAGGAACATGAGGAAGAACATGAAGATTCCAAGAAAGAAATAAAATCCAGAACAACCAGTCATTATACCGAGAATCATAAGACTACCATCTTGGTTTGAACCCACTAGAAGAAATCAAGCAGAATAAATGGAAGTTGTGATGAAGAACAATGTATGTAAGAAAATGTGAAAAAGACTTATGAATGGAAGCATTGCGAGATTCATAACTAGAGGTTATTCTAGAAGAAAGGAGAAGGCTATGATGACAACATGTTCTAGTAAACCATATATAACTCTTGCAATATCCATGGATTGAAATTTACATGTAAAATACTGTTCTTCCCAATAAAGCAATTAAGATAGAAGCTTATACCAGAAAGAGACCCATGTATGAAAATGGAAGAAGACCTTGTATGGATTCAAGAAAATTGATGTAGAGTATCTCATATACAACATAAGAATGGAGAAAACTTCCTATGATGGAGAAAGTGTATCAGAATGGTTACTCAGAATGATGGGATGATGGATTGCAAATCCATGGCTAAACTTCCATGATAAAAAATCTGAAGAAGTTGAAGAGAATATAATCCAGTAGACCCATCTCTGTATTGATTGGTTCATTAATGTATTTAGAGAATACTTGGTCGGATATTTGTTTTGTGGGAGGTTTAAATTATGACATACAATTGCATGAATTCATCGATTCAGATTGGGCGGGGAGTATAGATGACATAAGAAGTGCTAATTGGATATGTTTCATTTTGAGATTTTCCATGATGTCATGGGCTAGGCGGAAACAAAATTATGTTGCACTCAACACTACAGAAGAAAAGTATATTATAGTTTGTGATTCTTGAAGCAATGTGGCTTTGTAAGTTGGTTTTTGGACCGTTTGATCATGTGTTGAATTCGACCATGATATATTAATCAGAGCTATGTGAATATTTCAGATAAATCGTGTTCCATGACAGGCCGAAGTACATTGAGATCAACAATTATTCTTCGTGATAAATTCCAGAAGAGAAAAGTGGTTCTCCATTATATCTCCATAGATGAGAAGATAACATATATTTTGGTAAAGCCTCTATCCAAGATAAAAAAATTGTGTACTCAAGAGACAAGATGGGACTCATGAAGATGACTTGCTCATTGAAAAGGAAGTGATTAATCCTAGGTTGGGAGGGAGCATTGTTGGCACAGGGGTAGACCCAGGGTTCAACGCTAAAACAATGCACCAACAAAACCCTAACTACCGACCCTTTCGGCAACACCTGCGAAGCAGATGAAGTCTCACCCGAGGTAGAGGCAGGGGTGGTTGCGGGACTCATATGTATACAACCTTAGCTGGGACACAGATATATGATTGTAACACCTTAACAGAGAACTTAGTTATTATAGTTCGTTAATATTCATCCTTAGTTCACAGTGCAGCTAAAACCTAACAACAGATCAGCGCAGTCTTTATACCGACCCAATAGATTCAAGTACTAATCACACAAACATAGATTAGATCTAGCTTTTATTCACATTATTCAGCACTAAGCTATCATTTTAGATTCATCTATCATCTAACAATGCACTAAGAATATAAACAAGAGAGCAATCATAAATCACAAAGCATTCATAACACAAGATATATGTGGTTCACCCCCTCCCTGGGGCTATGCCCACCAAATCTTCATCTTCTTTATTAGCTTCTTTCAATCTTCTTACATGCACAAAGCCTCCAAATCAACTCTGCAGAGGACAGGAGATCTTTTCACCTCGCCATATCTTCCTTCCCTGAGTGGATCTAAGCACAAATACTTACACATTATTTTAAATTCGCTTGCACTTAGCCTTGCAAGTCTCACATAGTGCGCACAAAGCCAAATCACACAGATCTACTTTTGCACTTAGCAACAATGGCTCACACTGACTAGTCACTAATCACTACTTCTTACATCGCCTAGACTTGTATTTATTCATTACAAAATAGGCCTAATCATGGGTAAACCCATGGGACGACATCCCCATACCCATTACATAAGCCCAAAACCCAAAAAGCCCTAAAAAGGGGATGAGATCCTATGATATCCGCTTCGACTTGCGCTCTGCCTTCGACAGTCTGTTGAAATCCTAAAAATGGTCAAAATGACCAAGGATCCTCAAAACTTGTTCAAGGGACAACATGCCCCCAAAAATCACCTGTGAATCATCTCGAGTCACACTAATATGGGTAGCTCTGCCTCAAAAGCCTCGATCTTGGATCGAGCGGCTTCAACCTGTTGTTGTTCCACGACCTCCTACTCAATGAACTCTTGGATTACTGCTTCGTTGGTAGGTCGCTCTAAGTGTTGTTTAGTTGTAGTGACAACTTTCTCCAGTTCTCCTCCTCGGCCTTTGATCTCTGCGAACAGTTGGCAAGCTGCGTCCTGTATTGGTTTGAGCCTCTGAGTTACTTCCATGACTCTTCTCTGAATGGTGTGGACCTGCTGCTAGGCAGTGTGTTGTTCTTGGGATTGCATCATCCTCTCAATGGCTGACAGGGGCTTCAACTGTGCATGTATTGTTTCTACTTGCTACTTCGCTTCCTGGAGATGTGACTCCAATGCCTTCAATTCAGGATCCTCAGTGAGTCTCTCATAAGTTTGGGCACTATGATTACTCAGTTGTTTACATTCCATGGCGAGGCCCTTGATTCTTTCAACTGCGCCTCGGGCAGTCGCTTCTCTTTGATCTTGCACATCCTGCGGAGTACTGGGCACTGTTCTTATCTCTAGATCTATGATTATTTGTTGAAGTTGTTGGATGGTTTCTATGAGCTTCACTAGTTGGTGTTCTATTGGTTCTCCCACCTTCTTCTCCCAGCCTGAAACAGAGTGAAGTGGTCTGTTGACTGCTTCTTTTACTCCGACATGCTCCATGAGTATATTTTCTTTCTCCTACTAGATCTGTGCTCTCTCTTCTTTGAAATTCGCTTGAAGAGGGTCCTTCTCTTGTTGCGCAATCTTGTGTTGCTCTATAACTTCCTCCCATGCTTGTTTTAAGGCCGTTGTGGCTTGTTCTTTCTCAGCTTGTGCTCAATGAAGGTGAGTTGCAATCACATCAGCTAGTCTGCGGAGTTGAGCAGGCTCATCTCCCAACTCTGGTTCTTTTGATGGCAGGGGCATAATGGACACGGTGCGGCTCGAATAAAGGGTTTGTTGTACACCTCTTAGTTCTACTTCAATTCTATCGTACATGGCTTCTTGTTTTTCTTCGTTTCTTTGAAAAATATCTTCTAAGGCATCTCCTACAGCTGAAATAATGAAGTCGAAGTCATCGACTGTGAGTACATTCTGCATCTTTGGCTTATTGTATTTGGACTTCTTCCATGATGAAGGTTTCGTGGGGGAAACCTTCCTTTTATTATATGGATCGGTGTAATTGGGGAGGTTTTGCGGTGGTGTTACTTCACCTTGCTTATCTTCTTCTTGTTCTTTTTCCTCTTTGTTCACTTCATCATCACCTCCTCCACTAGGTGACTTGGATGCAATCTCTTCTGATGAGTTGTTTACTTCCTATACATCTTGCTTCTTTTTATTCCTGTTGCTGCTTGGGGCATCATACTCTTCACGAGTAACCACCGGGTTTCCAATGAGGTCTGGGTCAGACAACTCTATGGGGTCAGCAGGGATTAGAATTTTTGCAGGCCAGTCTTTAATGATTTCTTCCAGGTTCTCTGTAGTGATCTTGTAGTAGTACTGAAGTTCTTCTTTTCTTTCATCGATGTGCACAGTGATGTAAATAAAATTCCTATCTGCACGGAACTTCATAAGCATCCTGAATCTGTCTAGGGTGTTCGGTGTCATATGAGGGAAGGACTCAATAGCCCACCTAAGCTACATATAGTAGGTATGAAATATTGCATTTGACTTCCATTTCTTTCCCATATCGCTCGAATACCAGAGCATGGTGAACTTCACAGCGAGCGGCTTGAATGGCTCGATCTCAGGGAAGGTCTCACCTTCCGGCATCTCCCAAGCAGTAAACACGATGAGGATTAGGATCTAGCTGAAGTGAAACTCATATCCTTGATCCTGAGATTCGTGGAAATCCAGTTCGAGTTGGTTAACTAGGTACTTCGCCCAGTTCATCTATAGGCCTTCTACACATTTCCCTGTGAGGTCAACAACAAACCCTGTAACCTACATGGGTCTGTTCTTTCTTATTATATTTCCTTCAATTAATTGGAATGCTAGGTGCACTGCACCATTCTGGATGGAGGATACCTTGTAGCCTCGCATCCCCTTATCAACATCGTCGTATGTTTCTTTAATTGTCTGTGCTAAGGCGCGATCTGCAACTTTTCCTGGGTAGAAGTCTTGTGGGTTTGGTCCCTAAATGATCAGTTCGGTGATCCTATGGATCAACACCATATTGAAAATGATACATCTATCCCACTACAGATAGCCACTGTGGAATCATGACAGTAGGAGCTTAACACATGCGTTAACCTACTGGTGCCTTCCAAAATGTGGAATCTTCATTACATTCAAAAGGGTGGACTACGCGAGGTTCATGGTCCATAGCTGAGGGATGATCTTCGTCTTCTTTACCTTCGTCTCGGTCATATATTTGTGAGATGCGAGCATTCCATAGCTCTTATGGTCTCCCAGGTTATAGTCACTAATATTCAAGGTTGGAATCCTCTCTAGTTGTGGTTTGATTGCATGTATCCCCTTCAGGAGATACGCAGTGATGAAAATGTAGTCAAAGTCCCCCGAAACATTGTCGCGACTCACTACACCATCTAGGGGTGGGATGTACTCAGGTAAGATGGATGGTAATAACTTCTCATTCACAAAGTCATCTCTATGCTTGTTTCTTTTCTCAGTCGTAGCTCGGGATGGTCCGGATCCGCGAGCAGTCGACAAGGAGGCTTGCACTCCTCTCGTTGATGAATCTTGTACACCCACAGACATTACCTTTTCAGTCATTAGGTCAATGAGTATCTCCTTCACAAAATCTTCGACTGTGCTAAGTTCTTTGGACATACACACTCGTGGCTAACTATCTCGGGTTGAAAAGAAACTACTCAATGTAACGGGATGGATGGCAATATCTCGATGATCACTTGCGTGAAATCAACTAATATATGAACTTGAATAATCACGAGTGGAAAGAGTATTCTCAGGGAAAGGATCGATGGAATAAGTAGACAACTAGGTAAAAGATATTTCCAATGGGCGAGAAGCCTTCATTAATGTATTTTTGTCCGTTACGATGTGGTCCCAACGGTCTGATGGTGATATTTATGGCCATAACTGTTGTTCTAACCATTCGGGTTGTCGGGCTAACGGTTATAATTCCTCCAACAGTCATATTGATTCGCCATGGTGAAGTGCCATGTTGTGTTGTATTGGTATCCCGACGAAGTTCAGATTCGGGAATCCTTCCTTCTGCGCAGTTCCTTCTGGAACTTTCTTTAACTTTTCTATCTTTGCTTTCTTCTTATTGATCTTTCCATCCTTCTTCCTAGTGATCTTCATCTCGATATTCCTCTTTCTATTCTGATTTTGATCTTCTCTGGGCATAGTAACTTCACACTATGGATGGTCTTTACTAGGGTTCAAGGGAAATACTTATTCTCTGTCTGGTGTAGGTGCTCTACTCTCCTGTACAGATAGGTGTCTCAAGTCCTCATGTATATTTTCAACTTTGACATCCAAGTTTCTGGTTCTAAATAACTTTGACCTATTCTCCTGTTATTCAATCAAATTCCCAATCCTCCTAGTCATGAACTCTTTAATTCTTTCTTCTTCTTCTCTACGACTTCCTCTTCTTTTCTTCTGGCTTGATCTTTTTCAATCCAAGGTTTTCCTAGTAACATAGCAAATGGGTTGTTGTTCTCAATAAATTTAACAACCTCAAAATCTTCTTCTGTCGAGGTTCCATGAGCACTCGTAGATATTTGGGTAAGTCTTCCACATAGGGTTATCATCTTTCCTCTAAATAATCCTATTCCTCCCAATGAAGGAATCATAGCAGGCCTTCCTAAAATTTCCCAAGTTCTTTCTGTCATGATAGTCACCTGTGTTTCCTCATCCAAAATGTAGTCAATGTCGAAGTCTCCTATTCTTGTTTCTATGCATTCTTTTTCTTTGAAGATCTCTGGTAAGTTGATGTTTCTATGATCATTCAGGGTTTCTTTTATTTGCAATAGTACAGTTTCTAATTATTTTTGGGGTTTTACCATGATCTTAGTTTCTTGATCTTCCTCAGGGTTTTCTTGTCTCATATTCATTCTTTCAACCTTAGCAATCATTCTAGGGCAATCCATAGCTTTACAACAAAGACAATTGGGTCTTCTACCAAGGAATTCCTTAGCAAGATGTCCTGGTCTTCTGCAACTATAATAAAGATTTAATCCTCTCTTTCTATTAAATGATCCCCATCCTTTCATATACTGTGCACTAGGATCATGGTAGCTAACCTGCAAAAAAAATATTTTTAGGATCTTGCATCCATTTGTTAGTCCAAACATTCTTTCTATGCATAGGAATAACATATCTTTCACTATTCCTATTATATCTACTCATATAAAATCTTCTTTCTTCTAGTTGTGCCCTAGTTTTCAGGCTAGGACAAAATTTATCAAACATACCTAGATCCATATTCTTGAAAGAAAAATTTCCACTAATCTTACTTTCATCAGAGCACAAAGCTTCCAGATCTAAAACTCTTCACTATTATTACCTTTCTCAGAGCACAAAGCTTCAAGATCTTACCTCTTTTCTTCAGATCAAACTTCTCTTCTTAGCATAGAGTTTCACAATCCAAGTAGAGTACTACTGGCGCAGGGGCGCGCCACCCAGCACCTCTGCTCTCACAGGATCTTCTCCTTCTCGCCCGAAGAACTGCAAGGTTCTTCTATTTCCCTATCGGAAAATCTGCACCCACAACAATCCTTCCCCGAGGTCTCCCCTTTACCACCGGGAGATCAGCGAAATCTCGCTACCTCGCGAGTTTGTGGCTTAAAGCCTCCAAATTTTCCTTTCAAATATTGCGATACCTGATCTGGCGATACGGGTATAGCTCCTTCCACATACAACCATGGGCTAGACTTAATTTTAGCACCTCCCGTGACTTCGCGACCTCGCAACCTCGCGACCTCGCCGGTTGAAGCGTCGAGTTTTCACCCTCCTAGTCCACGATTCCCCGAGATGTGCGGTCCCACCTTATGCTCTACCACACGTCCACAAGAATCTCGGCTCCTCGGCACTTCGCGACTCAACGTCCACACGAGTCTCGGCTTCTCGACACTTCGCGACTCACAAATCCTCTGTGCCACCTGTATTCCACTTACGCTCCACTATGGCCCACACTGCTACAGCTGTCGAGACATCGCTATCTCGCAACCTCGCGATCCCCGTGACCAATCTCTCGGACCTTTTCTTGCGAGGTCCCAAGACACGAGCCCTCGCTCCGATCCAATGGTCCTCCTGTGTTACGGATCCAACGGCTATCTTTCTCTCGCTTGCTCGCGACTTGGAGTACCCAAATGTTTGACTCTCAACCTGGGAGCTCTCGAGTTCGTGAGATCTGTCGATATCTCGCTACCTTTCCTCCTCAGATGGACAGCTACGATCCTCTCGCTCCATCGTCACCTCGCATCCTCGCGCCTCGCGACTTTTTCACACCCAATATTTGTCCTTTTCCCTGCGAACTTACAAGTTCGCGAGATGTCTTGATCCTTGACACCTGTCCCTTCAGATGGATATCTCACAATCTCTCGCCACTTCGTTGCTTTGTGACCTCGCGTCTCACGACTTTTAACGCCAAACACTTGGGCGTTCACCCTACGAGCTCCGAGATGCAAGGGGCCACCTGTCCACCAACGGTCAGAATGTCGCTTCTCGCAACCTCGTGAAATCCCACGTCCAAACTCTCGAGTCTTTTCTCACGAGGTCCCGATACACGATCTCATGACCAATCCAACGACTTTGACCAACTTGGATCGACGGTGTTGCCCTCCTGAGATTTGAGTCCTCTCCTCGCCTGCACTGTAACTACCTTGCACCTCTACAGGATCTGACGATCCCCGAAACTTCGCTAAATGTCTTCAGAAGATTTTGACTGTATGTTTTTCCTTGTATAATCCACGAGATGAAAAAGAGTATCTCGCCACGAGATTCCTTCGCCGCTTCGCCAACCTATGAAGTTTCTCCCCGACTTCAAGTCACACTTATCTACGCCGAATCTTCAGCGACTCAGAGGCCTATCCTTCCTGATCTTTCCATAACTTCAGTCTTTAGAAAGAACCCTTGTGCGCACTCCTTGTGACAAATCTTCAAGCACATCTAAGTGTCGAAGTTCTCTTGACTCTGCGCACACCTGCAGCAGCAATCTTTCAAATTTTCTGCTCAGATACACGACTGAGACTTCCTCCCTTAGCCTGGGCACTCCTTGCATGACTCTAGCAAACCACTTTCACTTCTGAGTGTTTTGAGAACAAGAGTTTAACTCCCGAGCCTTCTGTCAACGCACTCCTTGCGAACGACTCCAACTGCACTCCTTGCAGGAATCCTCGCTCAAAAGAGAAACAATTGTAACTCACCTCACTTCCTCTCAGACTTCAATATCGACAACATGAAATCATACACACAGCATGATAACAAATGCATAACAGGAAGTAATATTCATAAGAAAAGCATTCAACACACATACACAGAGAATAACACAACATCCATGAATTTCAATCAACTTCTTCTATTAATTCAAGATCTATACATGGGTGTTTTCTACAACTCTCTGCTATTCTCCTATGCTCTAGACTCTTCTTTTTCCTGTTGCTAATTGAAATCTTCCTACAATGATACAAATGAGGGTGTCTATATCCCGTTTCCCTCCTTCTTTGAGAATTATCTAATCTAAGAATTCAATTCTATCTACCTGCAACTACTACTATAAATGCCTCTGTCTATTTCAGATGAGAGCGTATGGGTCGAGGTCTGATTACATTTTTCCCAAGGTGCCAAATTAAATGATCTCATTTATGTTCGTGCATCAACTTCAAGGGAAAGTTTAAAATTCAAAAACTTGCGTTGGACGTCTTCCAGCTGTCTTATGCTTCCACATTGGTTTTGATTGTCGTGAGGGATGCTCCTGCATCATACTCCCTCGCTTGAAAATTTTCATGGGATCCTGTCCATGAGCTCCTGCATGGTATGTCCATGCTTCTGAATCTCTGCTTTAGTCTCCCTGCTGGCATCTTCAACTGGATGACCCTTCCACTTAACTAAATATTCAAAATGTTCTTTCCTCCTGGTTTTCCTACCCACTCATTTATTCAGTATCTGTTCCATTTGTGGCTTCTCTGCAACTGGCATCTTCTTCTGCCATTGAACTTCTGGTTGTTCATCACTTTCGGCTCCTGCTCCATCAGCTTTATATGGATATAAATCCGAAACATTAAATATCGGAGATATTCCAATGCCTTCTGGTAACTCGATCTCATAAGCATTCTCTCCCATCTTTTTCAAGACCTTGCATGGCCCAATTTTCTTCATCTTCAGCTTGTTATATGTTCCTCTCGGAAACCTTTCCTTCCTCAAATGCACCAGAACCAGATCACCAACTTCAAACTGAAGTTGTCTCCGATGTTGATCTGCTCTGCGTTTGTACTCCTGACTTGACTTCAATAGTCGCTCCTTCACCTGGCTGTGAAGTTTCTTCATCGCTTCAGCGAATTCTCCTGCACTAGCACTGTTAGTATCAGTCTGTTCTGAATCCCTCAACTCAGAAACTCCCCTCGACTGCATTCCATATACAATCTGAAATGGACTTTTTCCTGTGCTTCGATTTACCGAATCATTGTAAGCAAATTCTGCCCGTGGCAACACATTGTCCCAACTGTTGTGGTGCTCTGTCACCAAGCTTCTTAATAAGTCTCCCAGAATTCTATTTACCACCTCTGTTTGTCCATCCGTCTGAGGATGATAAGAAGAATTAAACATCGAATTAGTCCCCAGCTTCTTCCACAATGTTCTCCAGAAATGTCCTATGAATTTTGTGTCCCTGTCCGAAACTATGCTTTTCGGTAATCCATGAAGTCGAACAATCTCTTTGGAAAACAAGTTTGCGATGTGAGTCACATCGCTGGTCTTCTGGCATGGAATAAAATGTGCCATCTTAGAAAACCTGTCAACTACCACAAATATTGAATCAACCCCTCTTTGTGTCCTCGGAAATCCCAATACAAAATCCATGCTAATTTCATCCCACAGCTTCTCAGGTGTGGGTAATGGCTGATAAAATCCTGCATTCTGCTTTCTTCCCTTTGAATGTTGGCAAATCATGCATCTATCCACAAATTTATTGACTTCTGACCGCATCCCTGGCCAAAAGTATGACTCACTCAGCTTTTCAAATGTCTTATCATGGCCAAAATGTCCTGCTAATCCACCATTGTGCTTCTCTTTCAACAAGTTCTCCCTCATGGAGTAATTCGGAATACACAGTTGATTGCGTTTGAACAACAATCCATCCTGGATCACATACTCTATCCACTGGTTTCTGTCTCTGAGAAATGGATTCCCAGTTGCTTCATAAGCCTCCTTAAAGTATAAATCATCTGCATACATGTCCTTAAGATCATCAAAGCCTAACGTCCTGACTTTTAACTCCTGCAATAGCAAACACTTCTTGCTCAAAGCATCAACAACTTTGTTAGTAGTACCAGAAATATGTTTTATCATAAAAGTGAAATTTTGCATGTATTCAACCCATTTAACATGCCTCTGATTCAACTTTTCCTGTTGAGTCACATATTGTAATGCATGGTTATCACTATATAAAACAAATTCCTTTGGAATCAAATAGTGCCTCCATTTTTTCAATGCATGTATGATGGCATAGAATTCCTTATCATATGTGGAATATTTCTCCTTTGCCTCTTTCAGCTTCTCGCTGAAATATGCAATCGACCTATCTTCCTGGCTCAAGACCGCTCCAATTGCAAACCTGCTTGCATCACATTTCACCTGAAATGTTTTCTGAAAATCTGGCAACACCAGAATTGGTTGCTCTGTAATCTTTCGTTTCAACAAATTGAAACTTTTCTCCACCTCTTCAGTCTAGTGAAAAGATTTATGTCTTTTCTTCACTGTATCCATCATTGCTGCACTAATTTCACTGAAATTCCTTATGAACTTTTGGTAGAAACTAGCCAGTCCATGAAAACTTCTTACCTCAAATACGTTCCCCGGTGATATAACAAAATCATTTGCAGATATAACAAACCCCAAATAAATGAGTTATGTCTTCATGAATGAGGACTTCTTCATGTTTATCAACAACTTCTCCTGCTGTAATCTCTTCATCACAATAGCCAAATGCTTCAGATGTTCAACCTTTGTCTACCAATATGTCATCCAAATACACGATGACAAATTTCCCAATGAAATCCTTCAGGACTTCATTCATCAACCTCATAAAGGTACTTGGTGCATTTGTCAAGCCAAACGGCATGACAAGCCATTCATACAAACCTTCATTTGTCTTGAATGTTGTTTTCCATTTGTCACCTTCTCTCATGCGAATTTGATGATATCCACTCTTCAAATCTATCTTTGAAAAAAAAATTGCCCCACTTAAGAAATCCATCAGATCATCCATCCTTGGAAATGGGAATCTATACCTGATAGTTATCTTGTTTATGGCCCTTGAATCAGTGCACATCCTCCAGCCTCCGTCTTTCTTCGGACTGAGTATTGTTGGAACAACACATGGACTCAAGCTTTCCCTGACCAAACCTTTGTCCAACAACTCTTGGACCTGCCTTTTAACCTCTTCATTCTCCTGGGGCGTCAATCTATACGCGACTTTGTTTGACAAACTAGCTCCTGGTATGAGATCAATATGATGACTCACACTCCTCATCGATGGAAATGAACGAGGTAATTCGTCCACCACAATATCAGCGAACTCTTCCAGTAGGTCATGAACTTCTTCTGGAAAATCATCCATTCTTGTGCTAGTCAGAACAATTCTCAGTTTTCTGACCACAAAGAATTGTGGATCCTCCTTCTTCTTAACTTCTGTAAGAAGTTCCTTCCCACTCATGAGAAGTACTCTGTTGCTTACTTCCGGCTTCACCTCCTTATCCTCAATTGGACACAACATATGAGTTCTCCCATTCCTCTTCAGGGTATATGTATTCATCCTCCCATCATGAATTACATTTCTATCATATTTCCATGGTCTACCCATCAATAAATGACAGACATCCATAGGAATAACATCACATAAAATTTTATCATTATATCCTCCTATCTTGATGTCAACTAAGCATTGTTTAGTGACATTTACCTGATGTCCCTTCTGTAGCCATGAAACTTTGTATAGATTTGGGTGCTCAGTTGTCTCTAGCTCCAGCTTTTCTACCATCTCGGTTGAAACGAGATTATCGGTGCTTCCACTATCCACAATGACTTTGCACACTCTATCCTTGGTCTTGCAAGCAGTCCTAAAAAGACTGTTCCTCTGCGCTGGATTCTCCCCTTCCTTTTCTAGCATCAAAAGGACTTTTCGTATCACCAACGATCTTCCGCCTTCAGCGTACTCTGTCTCAACATCTCGCCTCTGTGTCTCGGCGATGTGAGTTTCTCTAGTTTTTTTCTTTTTCTCTGGACATTCGAATGACCTGTGCCCATTCTTTCCACATGTGAAGCATGTAATGACTCCACCTCTTCCTCTTCCTCTACCTCTGGTATGAGGAAGCCTATCGTTATCAACATATCCTCCTCTTTGTTCAATTTTTTGTCCTCGCTGCTCAGCATATGGCCTTCTCTGTGAAGTTCCACCTCTTTCAACCTTTTCCTGAGGTTTCTTCCAGTCCACCTTGCGCTTCTGGTATTTATCTTGGGCAACCGATTTACCTTTGGGCTGACTTCTGCCTCGGCCTCTCTCACTTTGTTTATGACTCAGTTTCTTCTCAGCTTTCAGAGCCAATCGGTAAGCATCCTCCACCGTTCGGATGGTTGCCAAATTTAATTCATCCTGAATTTCATACCTCAGACCTTTCATATACCTGGCCACCTTTTCGTCATTGCTTTCGCGATGACCTGCCCTGATATTTAACCTGTAAAATTCCTCAGTATACTCCTTCACTATCATCAGCTTCTGTCTCAGGTTCTGCATCCTCCTGAACAAAGAAATTTGATAATCCCTGGGAATGAATTTTGCCTTCATCTTCGCAATCATCCTGTCCCAGCTCTTAATCTTCTGCTTGCCTTGGCAACGCCTGTCAACTTGTAGTTCATCCCACCACAAGGATGCATGTCCTTTTAATCTTGTGATGGCATGTCTGACTTTCTTATCATCTTCGATATCTTCATAATCGAAGTAAGTGTCAAGAGCTCTAATCTAGTCTAGCAGCTCTTCTGCATCCAGACTCCCTTCATAAGTTGGAATGTCCATTTTTGTTTTCGAACTCATCCGAGCGATAGACTTAATTAAACGCTCATTGGCTGCATCTTCTGTCGGGATTTATTACCCTTCATGTCCAACATCACCTTCATTCTCGGATTCACTGATATCTCCTGCATCAGTGTTTCGCCTTTGTGACATCTCCAAGTCCTCCATTCTGGCACAAAGATTTCACACTTCTCTCTCCATATCTGGATTCTGTACTTGCCTACCTCTTTCTCTGGACATTTCCCTTTCCTCCTCTGGATCGGGTGATTTTCTACCTCTTCTCCTTGTCGGCATGGTGTGTTCTCCTTTTCCTCCGCTACAGAAAGCGAAGAAACTATTCTATGCTCTGATACCACTTGACGCAAGGGCGTGCCACCCAACACCTCTTCTCTCATAGGATCTTCTCCTTCTCGCCCGAAGAACTCCAAGGTTCTTCTATTTCCCTATCGGGAAATCTGCACCCACAACAATCCTTCCCCGAGGTCTCCCCTTTACCACCGGGAGATCAGCGAAATCTCGTTACCTCGTGAGTTCGTGGCTTAAAGCCTCACACTTTTCCTTTCAAATCTTGTGATACCCGATCTGGTGATACGGGTATAGCTCCTTCCACATACAACCATGGGCTAGACTTAATGTTAGTGCCTCCTGCGACTTTGTGACCTCGCAACCTCGCGACCTCGCTGGTTGAAGCGTCGAGTTTTCACCCTCCTAGTCCACGAGTCCCCGAGATGCACGGTCCCACCTTATGCTCTGCCACGCGTCCACAAGAATCTCGGCTCCTCAGCACTTCGCGACTCGACATCCACACGAGTCTCGGCTTCTCGACACTTCGCGGCTCACAAATCCTCTGTGCCACCTATATTCCACTTATGGCCCACACTGCTCCAGTTGTTGGGAAATTTCTATCTCGCAACCTTGCGATCCCCGTGACCAAGTTCTCGAACCTTTTCTTGCGAGGTCCCAAGACACGATCCCTCGCTCCGATCCAATAGTCCTCCTGTGTTACGGATCCAACGGCTATCTTTCTCTCGCTTGCTCACGACCTTGTGACTTGGAGTACCCAAATGTTGGACTCTCAACCTACGAGCTCCCGAGTTCGCGAGATCCGTCAATCTCTCGCTACCTGTCCTCCTCATATGGACGGCTACGATCCTCTCACTCCTTCATCGCCTCGCATCCTTGCGCCTCGGGACTTTTTCACACCCAATATTTGGCCTTTTCCCTGTGAACTTCTGAGTTCCCGAGATCTCTTGATCCTTGACACCTGTCCCTTCAGATGGACGGCTCACAATATCTCGCCCCTTCGCTGCTTCGTGACCTCACGTCTCGCGACTTTTAACGCCAAACACTTGGGCGTTCACCCTGCGAGCTCCGAGATGCGAGGGGCCACCTGTCCACCAATGGTCAGAATGTCGCTTCTTGCAACCTCGCGAATCCCGTGTCCAAACTCTCGAGTATTTTCTCGCGAGGTCCCGATACATGATCTTGTGAACAATCCAACAGCTCTGACCGACTTGGATCAACGGTGTTGCCCTCCTGAGCTTTGAGTCCTCTCCTCACCTGCGCTGTAACTACCTTGCACCTCTGCAGGATCTGACGATCCCCGGAACCTCGCGAAATCTCTTCAGAAGATTTCGACCATCCGTTTTTCCTTGTATAATCCACGAGACGAAAAAGAGTATCTCGCCACGAGATTCCTTCGTCGCTTCGCCAACCTACGACGTTTCTCCCCGACTTCAGGTCACACTTATCTACGTTGAATCTTCAGCGACTCAGAGGCCTATCCTTCCTGAGCTTTCCACAACTTCAGTCTTTATAAATAACCCTTGCGCGCACTCCTTGCGGAAAATCTTCAAGCATGTCTAAGTGTCGAAGTTCTCTTGACTCTGTGCACACCTGCAGCAGCAGTATTTCAAATTTTTTGCTTAGATACATGACTGAGACTTCCTCCCTTAGCCTGCGCACTCCTTGCACGGCTCTAGCAAACCACTTTCACTTCTGAGTGTTTTGAGAACAAGAGTTTAACTCCCGAGCCTTCTGTCGACGCACTCCTTGCGGATGACTCCAACTGCACTCCGTGCAGGAATCCTCGCTCAAAAGAGAAACAATTGTAACTCACCTCACTTCCTCTCAGACTTCAATCTTGACAACATGAAATCATACACACAGCATGATAACAAATGCATAACATGAAGTAATATTCATAAGCAGAGAATTCAACATACATACACAGAGAATAACACAACAGCCATGAATCTGAATCAACTTCTTCTATTAATTCAAGATTTGTACATGGGTGTTTTCTACAACTCTCTGTTGTTCTCCTATGCTCTAGAATCTTCTTTTTCCTGTTTCTAATTGAACTCTTCCTACAATGATACAAATGAGGGTGTATATATCCTGTTTCCCTCCTTCTTCAAGAACTATCTAATCTAAGAATTCAATTCTATCTACCTGCAACTACTACTATAAATGCCTCTTTCTATTTCAGACGAGAGCGTATGGCTCGAGGTCTGATTACATTTTTCCCAAGGCGCCAAATTAAATGATCTCATTTATGTTTGCGCATCAACTTCAAGGGAAAATTTAAAATTCAAAAACTTGTACTGGACGTCTTCCAGCTATCTTCTGCTTCCACGTTGGTTTTGCTTGTCGTGAGGGATGCTCCTGCATCAACTGCGCACCAAGGAAACAGAGCTATGCATGGATATTTCACAGTCTCGGGTCAGATTTTTGCACAGAGCTTCTTCTTCCTTAGTTCCCAACAATCATAGTTTCAGGTCAGATCTTCACACAGGGATTATTCTTCCTCATTTCCCAGCAATCACAGTTTTATGTCCTGACAACAGAACCATTTGTTGGCACAGGGGAAAACTCGGGGTTCAATGCTACAACAACGCACCAAAAAAACCCTAACTACCATCCCTTTTGGCAACATTTGTGAAGCATATGAAGTCTCACCCAAGGTAGAGGCACGGGTGGTTGCAGGACTCAGATGTCTGCAAGCTTAGCTGGGACACAGATCTATGATTGTAACACCTTAATAAAGCACTTAGTTATTTTAGTTCATTAATATTCAGCCTTAGTTCACAACGCAGCTAAACCCTAACAATAGATCAACGCAGTATTTATACAGACCCAATAGATTCAAGTACTAAGCATACAAACATAGATAATATCTATCTTTTATTCACATTATTCAGCACTAAGCTATCATATCGGATTCATCTATCATCTAACAACGCACTAAGCATATAAACAATAGATAAATCATAAAGCACAAAGCATTCATAACACATGATATACATGGTTCACCCCCTCCCTGGGGCTACATCCACCAACTCTTCGTCTTCTTTATTATCTTCTTTCAATATTCTTACATGCACAAAGCCTCCAAATCAAATCCACAGAGGACAGGAGATTTGCGCACCTCTCCAGATCCTCCTTCTCCGAGTGGATCTAGGCATAGAGCCTTACACAGTATTTTACATTCACTTGCACGTAGCCTTGCAAGTCTCACACAGTGCGCACAAAGACAAATCACACAGATCTACTTTTGCACTTAGAAACAATGGCTCACACTGACTAGTCACTACTCACTACTTCTTACATCGCCTAGACTTGTATTTATTCATTATAAAATAGGGATAAGCATGGGTAAACCCATGGGCTGACATCCCCATACCCATTACATAAGACCAAAACCCAAAAATCCCTAAAAATGGGCTGAGATCCCATGATCTACGCTTCGACTTGCACTTTTCCTTCGTCATCCTTTCGAAGTCCCAAAAATGGTCAAAATGAACAAGGATCCTCAAAACTTGGTCAAGGGCCAACAAGCACTAATATGTTTTTGATTTATGGACAATCATTTTCCAGTTCGGAAAATGGTTTAGGATGGGCAGTTCCTTTCTAGTTCAAAAAGTGGTTCAATATTTCTAACGGACAAGAATTTTCCAGTTCGGAAAATGGTCCAGATCGGATAGTCATTTTTGTAATGAAAATGGTCCGATAGATTTTTTATGTACCACAGACAATGATTCCCCTTGTGTCCAGTGTGGGGGAATGGTCTAGGACAGTCATTCCTCTTGGAAGTTACTCCTAGTAGTGGTCAATTAGAATGGTTCACCTTGTCAGGTAATCATTCTTTTGAAGTTCACAATTGTGAGCAGTTTGGAAGAATGGTTTGTTTTGGAGGTTGGTGCAGGACAGTGATTTCCATAGGAAATGCTATAGATAGTCATTCCCTAGGGAAGACTCATTCTCTCCAAGTTTCATTGTGATTAGTTCCAAAGGAATGTCCTAGTTAGGTGAATGGTCCAGGTTCAATAATCAGGGACATGCATTCCCTAGAGTAGACTCATTCTCTCCAAGTTGCACTATGATTAGTGTTGGAGGAATGGTCCAGGCTCAGAAATCAAGGACAATTATTCTTCTATTCTTGGGAAGAATAGTCCATATAGCCCATGGATGATGTTTTACTTTCTGAGGGAAGATTATCTTCCATATCTCATAGATGTGAGTGGAAGAATGGCCCAAATGACTCAGTTTGTATCATGATGTTTTTATGTAGGTTTATATCAGATGATATGATTGTTGTGGAGACTATATGTCTTTGGACAGTAGTTGTATGCTACTATGGTGGATGTGTTCTATTGGTTGTGAATATGAGTCACTGGTTAGTATCTGTGTGCTAATAGGTGTGGTTATGTATCACTAGATAGTGGTTGTGCACTACTATGGATAGACATAGTTGTGTTATATTGAATGGAATTGCTCTGATTGCGGTGGAGACTACCACTAGTGTTGGAGATGATTTCTAGCTAGATGGATATATAGTATGTTGATGGACAGACATTCTCCAGGAGGAGGATGGTCCAAGAAGGACATATTGTTGGTGGACAGACATTCTCCCTATGGAAAATGGTCCAGGACAGTCATTATTCTAGTACATATGTCTGTATTAGAAGAATAGTCATTATAGCCCATGGTGTGGCTTCCAACATCTATTGGAATAGTTAATCTTCTAGGACATATGTCTGGATTAGAAGAATGGTTCTTGTATCCTTATGTAGAGTGAGTGACTTATTCAACATCATTCTTAATTACTCAGATGGACTATGGGTTTGAGAGATGATGTAGTTGACGCTATCAGATGATACTAATAGTGATGATGTTGCTCATGAGTTGATCTACATGATCATGAGATAGCTTGTGTGGCCATGATGATGCTCTTAGTTGAATGGTTTGTTTGTGCTCAATAACATTGCATTTAATACCTCCATATCTAGGAGGGAGTGTTGATATTATGGCAGTTGTGGGAGGTATTAACCTCTACGTGTAACCTTGACAAGACTAGAATATTTTGGGAAGCAAGAGAAACCCTAAAGCATTGGATAATAACCCTAGAAGACAAGTTGGCTCAAGAGATTAATTAATATTAAGTTATTAGTCTCTAGGAAGAGAAGTCAGCCCAATCAGGTGAGTTGGAGCACTATAATAAGAGGGCTCTAGAGATCATTTTTCACTCTCACTCTCACTCTCACAATTGCATAAGACCAATGGTGTGCAAGTTTGGAGAGGAGCTGTAGTTGCAGCTGCTGTAACTGGCATTTTCGGTTTTGGCTTGGACTTTTTCTCTTGGTTATGTTTTGGACCTTCTTTTTGGTACACTAGCTTTGGAGAGAGGTATGCTACCTTGGTTGGCTATTGGTTCTAGGGTTTTCTTCCAGAATTATTCTCTCTGTCAAGGTTAAGGTGCTCGGGGGTGGCATTTGTGCCTATAGTTGGGTGACAGTATTGAGATATCGTCTATGGTGAAATGAGCACACCTATTTTTCTGACATTCCTATCCACCTTTGAGTCCAATAAATAATTATATGATACCCAATTTCGGCTTTCCAACCCCCATCACCTTGTTAAATTGTTTTCCTATATACCTAACGGTGGATTGTTGGACTTTCTAATTACATGAATATTCAGTTACAGCTTCCCTACTCTTCCCATTCTTGTTACATTTGGGTTTTATGAAGCGAAAATAAATCATTACATAATATTCCTTCGTATTATGGTGCTCCTCTTGAAGGTGAGAAACTCTAAATCTTTGGGGGTGAAGGGATTCCCCTTTGAAAATTTGGTCAAGATAATGGCCAAATACAAGTGAACCTTTTCATTGACTACAGATCTATGACGAGGGTTCAGGGGAACCAGTTGACCAAGAAGAATATGAAATCTGTGTCCCTTGCCTTACCCTTTTCGAAACACAAATAGTTGTCAAACTCTGAGTTCATGTTTCTTTTCTATATCAAGGTTCTGACTTGGCTATTCATTTTTATTTGGACAGATGTTAGCTTGAACTATGTATTACTGTCATCTCTTGATCTACATCTTTTTTTATTCGGTGACAATTACTCTAATGCTTGTGAAAACAAGTGAAATTTGTTTTTGGCTCAGCCATGTTGAATCATGATAGTTCCTCTTGGTGGGAATAACAATATGAAGGCATGTATTATCCCCACTATCATGGCTAATATAACCCGCAATATACCCATCTCTTTTCCAAACAATGATGTTTTCCTTGTTCTTTGCTTCCTTTTATAAAATTTCGGGAAGTTTTTGTTGAGGTATGATGATGAGGAAAGGGTGTTGTTAATGTTGTCATGCTTGGCTCTTTCTATTTAGAACAAACTTCACAATTATTAATCAACTATGGTCCATATGATCTCGGATGAATTGGTGATCCACACTTCCTTCCTGCCATGTCATATTTCTCATTTCATTCAATACTCGTAGCATGTATGCTTTGTGTGAGTACGGATATGGTTGTCGTTTGTTTAAATCTTGAGCGTGACAATCTACATCTACTTTATTGGATGCTCGCTTGATTACTCTTTCTATACTTGAAAAGACAAAGAAATTATTAGCCTTCGCACAATAATAAATAATTCGACCTTAATTTATCTTTTTCTTATCTAAAATTTCATGTACATTATTGTACTTCTTCTATTCCACTAGGCTCTTATGTGTGTGAGAGGTCAGGTTGAGTGATATTCGTATAGGAGCAGTCTCATCACTTGTCGTCAGTATGCAGGATGATGGCGCGTATCTATGTGAATGATGTTTTGAGAATGAGAACAAGTTGGTGGATAGAGAACCATGGGTTATGCGCGGGGAATTCATTCGACAAATTCACGGGCCATGGGGTTTCGAAATTAAATGATTTTATGCATGAATTTTTTAGGTCGGGGAAATCCTGGGAGATATTTTCTGCGAAGATATTTCGAAATGCGCTAGGTAGGCATCCTATAGGTTTGTGGGTGAGTATTCAAAAAGACACTCTCTAAAGGTCTCGCTCGCGGCATGAGCTTGAGAATATTTCGTGGTGTTTTGGGGTCATCAGTTCATGACGCGAGGGTAGAATATATTTTTTGTGCATGACTGACTTTGTATATAAGTACCACAAAGGGTGGGGCCTGCTATGGTGTGGTCTGTAGGGAAAATCATGCAAAGTGCAGGTTCAGGGGCCTTTCGGAAGGTTATGGTTTAGGATTTTTTGGAGATTTCATAAGAGCACATGCACATGATGTCAAGGTGATGTTTCTAAATTTGTGGGTCGGGGAGATGGACATATGTAGGTGATATAGTGTTTATGAAATGGTCACATCCCCGCAGGCGTGAAACAATATAAATGATTCAAAATAATATCCTTATTAATGGTCCTTCTGAGTCCACGAGAGGACTTGCATATTGTTGGTTCATATAATTACCTCCCTTTACAAGTGATCTTGTTTCTCTTCGGTCTATGGTATTTTCTCCTTTGCATCTTGTTAGTGATGTATGTTTTTATTTTTCATTCGAATGCGTCCTGTTACTTATAAAGAGAGAGGAGTCTTCTCATCCTTCATAGACAAAGGAAAATGTGAGCACATTTGTTATACAAAATTTTCCATATATTTTCAATCCATTCAATCTAACTGAAACTTTCTCATCAAAAGTGAGCTCTCAATAGTGTGCCACACAACAGGCCCTTTTACCTATTTATGCTAATTAGAAATACAAGAGAATATAACCCTAGTCTTTTTTATAGGTGGTCGTGTAAAATGTAGTGAGGTTTTGGGGATATCATGCAGGTAAGGGGTGATAGAAAACTATGTGATGTATTTGATTTATCCTACATATTTACAAAATGAAAGTTGGTAAGAGATATTCCTGAATAAATCTCCCCCCCCCACCATTTTCTCTGTTTACATCATTAGGAGGATCATATACTAAGTGGATGATCTCTATAATTGTTATGATCAGATATGAACATGCTAGTGAAAATCAACTGCATTAAACGTAATCAATGGTCAATTGACTCTAGGGGATATCGACACCATAGCATGTGAATAGAGAAATATTAATTGATTTGGAAAGGAGGGGTAGGTTCCAAATTGAATTATTTTAAATTCCAAACTTTGAGTCACCAAGAATAAACATCCCTATACCAGGAAAAAATTGCCACTTATGCCTGATCATGGATTTAACAGATTAGTTTTGAATTGTTCTCAGTAAAGAAATGAGGGGTGTTAGTTACCCAAGATGTACCACCATACCATCTATGCTACCTGCTCAGTTTCCAACATCGAATGGAAAATTTGGTACCTCATTTAAACTGTTGTTGGGGTATCATCACATCACTCAACTGAGGCTTTTTAAATTTTTTATACTAATTGGAAAAGAGACATCGGTACTAGATTCAACAAGACGGTTTATAATAGAGTTCTTCTGAATAATTCCCATTTTTATACAAGAAAGCCAAGGAATAATAGGTGATACCCTATTGTAGATAAGGTTAGGAATTTGAATATAAGGACTGGTAGGGGCCCCATTTCTTTAGCTGGTGAGGGATAAAATAAATGGGGGGTTTGTTGTGGCTACAATACATTGATAGGCTTGTTATGGAACTCCACCCGAGACTAATTCGGAATATTCATTCAAAGATTGATTGTTAGGTTTTTCCCACGAGTTATCCACTCACACTCTTTCTGACCCAATCCTTCCAAAGAGAATTCACCTAATAGATTATGTTTTAAGTCTCCATTAATGATTAATTTACCTGCCTAACTCTTCCCATGGGCTTACCTTTTAAACGCGTATGATAAATTTCTCAAGGGTTGATTATAAAAGGTTTTATTAACACAAATACATATAAACCATGAAGACTCACCCCTATACTATGCACTTGTTGACACTCTTCCCAAGATCAAACCCTGAATATTCATCGAAGAATCTTTATCGCAAAACATCATTGGATAACTGCTCAAATACTTCTCGGTGAGTTTCTTCCAAAATAAACATTCCAAGAATATTGTCTCTGAATGTATGCACCTTCCTGAAAACACCTTTCTCATAGCGTTCTTTCAATAAACATATTCGGGAGGTATTTTCACACGCATGTATTTCTGATATCACATTGCTCCGAAGTTTTTCTATCCAAAATCATTATCTTGATAGTTATCATTTGACTGCTTTAAAGGCTATGTATTTTTTCCTGCCTGCTACATGTTGGAAAGCATTTACATTTTTTGCAAAAGTAGGTTCAACTATGGTGGTGAACGAGCTCAAACTCTCGATGGCCTCATTGAAGACAGATGACACACACACACTAGATATCGCCTTCCATAACTCAATGCCTATATTAATACACCATTTATGGATAAATTTAGAAAATACCACTTAGACATGGTTGAATTAATTGAATATTGGTGGACTAAATATAGACAGTTTGCTCAGAAAGATAATAAGTTGTGGATACAATATATCAAGATACCACAGTAGTTGTTGGAAACCATGATCTGTAGATTATACAAAGAAGAAACGAGTGCACACTTCAAGATGGAGTGGACTCCATTGTCTTATTGAATTGTTGAGGCAAGATAAATTTTCAATTGGGCACATAGACTCTTGTTCAACATTTTTTTGAATTCCCTAACTTACTCAGGATTAAAAAGTCATTTTTTTTCATTTCTTCATATTTAATTGATGTTGTTTTCTCTTCTACCATTTTACCTTCTATGGGATGGGAATGGAACCCTATCCTACCTCCCATCCATATCTATTGTTTAGAGTTATGGGACAATAATTATAAGAAGTATTTGTACGATATATGTGATCATTTCTTGGTCCATGTGTTTTCTCTCATCTTCAACAACCATCCTCGTATATTATCCCAGGGATATATATAATCCCCTAAATATATGTGGGATTGGTACATGGGAAACCATTACACTTATATCAAGGTGTATGGTTATGCACAAGCCCCACGTCTCCTCTCTAAATATGTCTATGATAAACTATTGGGAAAGGAAATTGCATATCAAACAATGGAAGAAGGGATAACCTATTTTTTGGTTGTAAGTTCAAAAAGAATCTTGCCTAGGTTTCCCATCAAGGTTTTGATATTCACACTACTAAATGTTCCCCATTCCCGAAAAAAAAAAAAAAACTATATCCCTTAAAGAACTATGTTTATGTGCTAGAGAACCAATAAAACATGATCTAAGTGGAATTTTGAGGGATCATATCAAGTCTGTAGGTCTGATACACCCTTTTTCTCATGATGTTAATATGTAATAAGAACTATTTGTAATACCCCTGGGTTGATCCCCAGTTCTAATTGTACATATGTTTTATAAGATGGCGAGCCAAGATATTATGGTCCAGAGTGCTTGTGTGCTTATTAGGTCGAAGAGTATAGATGCTAAAAGGAAATGATCCTATCATTGTAATATTCAATCACTCATATTATTAATAAAATACATCATGGTTGCATACCAAGTGAGACAAAAGAGTATGGGGGGCTAGGACTTCACAAGAGGGAGAGGGGGGATAAGGGCTTAACAAAAAGGGTCTAAGTCAAGAGGCTTAAGCCTGAGAATAAAATAATATTATTCCTAAAGTACTAAGTCTCATAATAAAATGTTTTCCTAAGTTCCTAAAGGTTGGGGAATGAATCACAAGTGGGAAATAAGTTAGTTCCTTGTGTGCCAAGTGTCAAGTTAGACACATGCATAAATATTATTGAGAATTAGTGTAATTTACATTCATTCACTCATTCATTCTAACCATTGATTCAAGTTTTACATCATTCTTATGAGGACCGGAGAGTGGAGCTATGGAGCTTTGGTTACCTAGTAAATCCTAGGTGGTTTGGGTTTGAAGAGGAAGGTTGTCAGGCCTATGGAGAAATCCCAACAAGGTGTGGATTTGAAGAGGTTTTCCTTGTGTGTTGGTCTAGTGGTTCCATAATTCTAAGTGTATTTATGTGTTACCAGTTCCATAGCACTCTGAGACTTCCTTTCTGACATGTTGTTGAATCGCTAGTGTTACGAGAAAAATCATTCTCTGGCATGGGGTAAACCACAACGCACAAAAATGACTACAGAAATCAACTCTAATCTCAAGTATTCTATATAAAAAAACATGCTAACAAGACAAGATAAAGATCCTACCTCTTTCGGACGTTCGATGAAGTCCACCGTTGAGCACTTGACTCAAAGCTATATACCTACAACATGTCCTCAACAACCAATATACGCAAGAATATGGTGATAATATATAAAGTTAGCACATATAATAGCATAATCCATCAATATTCATAACAAATATGCCCATGGAATAACAATTCAAATATTTACAAGACATTGATTGGATGAGAAAATAGTATTTCTACTAAAACATAATCAACAGAAGTGTATGAATGACCAACTTCTGTTTCGGCATGTCTTGGAATCGAGAAACTAAGTCCCTTCCCGTTGTGCCTCCACCACTTCAATCCTCCACAAAAGGCAAGCTCATATAAGAGGAACAATAAGGTTCTCCATCAAAGAGAGAAGAGCTTGGGGGCTGAACAATGTGTTTAGACTTAAAAGGAGAAAGGGATGCAGACTCAATATGAAGTGGATAATTTATCTAGAGTAACTTTTGTCTCCAAGTTTAATTTGTCTCCTTCTTCCATAGCTTGGATATGGCCCATTTATAGCCTTCAAATGGAACTAAAGGGCCAATTCAGAAGGTTTACAGTATATGGAAGGTCAAGGATCATGGATCTCATGATGTGACATGGAAACACGACACCATTTTTTAATTTTGGACACAAAACCTGATGTACATGGGATGTAATGGTGAAACCTATGCATATGCATGTTGTATAGCTGTTAGGGCGTGTGTATGTGGAAAAATAAAATTTTATCTCTAGGAATTGCAAAAAGAGACTTCAAGTCTGCATAGGGAAATGGAAAATTCTTTCTGAGCAAGTTGCATGAGGTGAGGGAAATATGGTTATAACACCTGGAAGGGAAGTGGGAAAGACGAAGGAATATTGAGAAGAGAAGGGGTACGCTTCATGGGGTGGGATGGGCTTAGGGTAATGAGAGGCTATGATGTGGAAATATTTCTAGAGTAGGTGTCACATGTAACGTACCCAACCACTCATAGGCCAAGCATGCTAACTTTCAATTCCTTCTCTTGACTAATTCGACCCCTTTCCTAACTTTAAATAATAAGGATGCATGGAAGGTTCACATCCATTGATCAAGTTTGATTCTAAACATAAAAGAAATGAAGCATACGACATGCACAACAATAACCAACAAGCATGCATACTCTAAATATTGAATTCAACGATAAATAAATACACAACAGAATAAATCATACACAGATTAAAAAACTATAACAGAGAGCACTTATATTTAATAAAAGAAACCAGTGACTGGCTACAGACCAAGGACGTTCCACCCAACCGTAGACATTGTTGTTCAGGTCTCAACAACAATGTCACCCTCGATCCAGGGCTATGAATCCATAAGGACGGTTCCAGAGTATTACTCAGCTTCCCAAACCAGTCGACACTCAAGCTCTCACATGCTTCCCAACACCCACCGCAATCCAAGTACCCAACTCTCTTCTACCTGGCCTGCAAAAACCAAGAGAATGGACCCTCTCCCTTCTCTACCACGCAGTCCCTCAGGTTGTCCTTCTCCTTTCAGGGCTCCAGTGCAGCTGGTCCAGAATCTCCATGCTGGGACTCTCAGGACTCATAGTTGTGAGGAAAGATGGAAATAGGCCTCGATTCATGGTTGTATTACACCAACAATCTCTACAGCCAATAATACCATGGTTGCACTTCAGCAGTTCATCTTCCTTTCCCAAGCCAAGACACACATGAGGAAAGATGAATGAGTGAGGGAATGAATGGAGTGAAATCTCCACGAGAGGGATGAACAACGATCAACTAAGGGAACGAGTGACTAAGTGATTGAGTGAGTGAAAAATGAGTGAAGTGACCAACAATAGAACAAGAATGTGAATAGGAGTGAGAGAGAGAATGAACCAACGAACGAATGAGAGAATCAACGAACGTGAGAACCCCCCCAACAGACCAAGGGTGGGTTTATGTAATTCGTGGGGATCAATAACCTCATGGAATCCCCCCAAGAAGTTTATGTATCTTATTTTCCCCATTAAACAAAATGGGTAATTAAAAATGAAATAAACACTTAGCCCCTCAATGCCCCTCTCGAGTGGAATCATAGCCCCCTAAAACTCTAGCCCTTGTCCGTCTAGCAACCAACAATGTATTTATTATTAATAATTATCAAAAAATTACATTTCTTAGGCACTCTAGCCTCTCAGTACTTAACAAATACATTATTTAATATGGGGCTCAAAACCCGGGGTGTTACATCCCCTCCCCCTTATTTTTGCATTGTCCTCAGTGCATATACAAAACAAGAATCAAAATTCCAAAATTTATTCAAAACTTTGTGGGTACTCTGCTCGCATGGCATCTTCATTCTCCCAGGTAGCATCTTCAAGACCGTAGCAGGTCCACTAAACTTTTACCAACTCTATAGATCGATTCCAAAGCATTTTGACTTCTTTTTTCCAATATTCGCACTGGTTGGACCTGAAAGTCTCCCTTTTTCTCTACCTGAATCAGATTCCAATCAATAACATGGTTAAGATCATGTACATATTTATTTAGTAAAGACACATGAAATACATTATGCATATTCATGGAAGCAGGCAATGCAAGCATGTATGCAACTGGCCCTATTCTGTCCAATATCTCAAATGGACCATAGAATCTGGTTACTAGCTTTGTACAACTACCCAGCTTCAAAGTGATCTTATTGGGCTTCACTTTCAAAATAACATGTTCCCCCACTTTAAATTCTCTTGTTGTCCTATTCTTATCTCCATAAACTTTTTTTCTATCATGAGTTTCCTTTAAATTCTGCTTAATCTTAACCATCTGGTCTTACATTTCATTGAGCAACTCTGACCCAAGTACTACTCTATATGTTGGGTTGTCCCAACTCACTAGAGTATTTCATTTCTTACTGTACAAATCTTCAAATGGGCTCATTTTCAATGAATCTTGATACCCATTATTATAGACAAACTCAACCAAGTGCAAGTAATCTTCCCACTTGGATGGCTTATCCATCACATACATTATCAACATGTCTTCAATTACTCGGTTGACTCTCTCTGTCTTCCCATCTGACTGTGGATGGTAATTTTTGCAAAAGTTCAGATTTGTACCAAATCCTTTAAATAATCCCTTCAAAAAATTTGAGGTAAACTTTGTGTCTCTATCTGAGACAATTGTCCTAGGTATCCCATGCAACCTAGCAATCTCCCTCGTGTAAATTTCTGCAATATTAGTTGTTGTATGTGTTGTTTTTGCAAGAACAAAATGAGCAGCCTTTGTCAAATTTTCAACCACTACCATGATTGAATCATGTTGTCTTGTTTTCATAGGTAATTTAGTTATAAATTCAATGGTTATCGCTTCCCATTTCTTCTCTAGAATTGGTAATGGTTGTAGAAAACATGTTGGGTGCCTATGCTCAACCTTAACTTTCTGACATTCCATACATCTAGCAATGTAATCAGCAACATCCTTTTTCACTCTCGGCCAAAAGAATTGTCTTCTTACTGATGTAATCATTTTCTGGTAACCGAGATGTCCACCATATGGAACATTATGAATTTCTTTTAATACCAAATTCCCAAGTTTTCCATAACTAGGAACATAAACTCTATTTTTATGCATAAGTAATCCATCTTCTCATACTCTTTAATTTTATGTTGTACACCTCCTTGTTGTAAGCTTTCCTTTACCTATAGGTAATGCTAATTTGTAACGACAACATCTAAAATTTTGTTCTTCAAGTCTGACTGATGCATACTAACACTTGTAGCATGAATGAGATGCACTCTTCTACTAAGTGCATCGACAACTTTATTTTATTTTCCTTTGATATTCTTGATATCAAAGTCGTATTCACTTAAAAATTCTAGCCATATTTTTTTCCTGGCATTCAAAGTTGGTTGTTCAAAAATATACTTCATACCACTGTGGTTTGTTCTCAATTCAAATCTCTTTCCCATGAGATAATGCCTCCATATCTTCAATGTGTGAACAATGGAAGCAAGCTCCAAGTCATGTGTGGAATAGTTCCTCTCATGATCCTTAAGATTTATGGACTCATAACCAATGAGATGTCCATTTTAAGTGAGAACTCCATCAATCCCTTCCTTACATACATCTGTGCATACCAAAAAAATTTCATTTGGGTCAACAATATTTAACACAGGGGCACTCGTAAGTAATTCCTTCAAAAAATTAAAGTTATCTTCACATTCAGATGTCCATTCAAATTTAATTCCCTTCTTTTGCAAAAAGGTGATGGGATGAGCAATCTTAGAGAACCCTACTATGAATCTTTTGTAGTAACCAGCTAACCCCATAAAAGATATGACTTCTGAAACATTCTTGGGTGTTGGCCATCCTCTAATGGATTTAGTTTTCTCTGGATCCACTGTTGTGACTTGTTCTGAAATAATTTGTCCCAATTAATGGATTTGTTCTTGGTAAAAAGAACACTTACTCATCTTGGAATACAATTGATGTTCTCTCAGTGCTTTCAATACCAGTCTTAGGTGATGTTCATGTTCCTCTTTAGACTTGGAATAGACAAGTATGTCATCCAGTAATACTATGACAAACTTATCCAAATAATTTCTAAATATGTCATTCATTAAGAACTTAAACACAATCAATGCATTCGTCAGTCCAAATTGCACCACTAAAAATTCATAATACCCATACATGGTTCTAAAGGCTATCTTATGGATGTCTTCTTCCTTGATCTCAACCTGATGGTATCCTAATCTCAAGTCTATCTTTGAAAATATATTTTCTCCTCTTAGTTGATCAAAGAGGTCATCAATTCTGGGTATAGGGTACTTGTTATTTATAGTGGACTTATTCAGCCGTCGAAAGTCAAATCACAACCTCAAGGTCCCATTTTTCTTTTTGACAAAGAGTACTAGTGCTCCCCAAGGTGAAACATTTGGGCATATGTACCCTTTATTCAACAATTCCTCCAAATGCATTTGTAATTATTTTAACTCTGGTGTACTCATTCGATAAGGTGTTTTTGACATTGGGGAATCTCCTGGCACTAAATCAATAGATAAACTTATCTCCCATTTTGGTGGAAACCATGGTATTTCTTGGAATACATCCTCAAATTCTTGTAGTACCGAGAAATCTTCAAGGTTGGGCCCCTTTGTCTTTTCTGGCTCCTCCACATGGGATGCATACAATTGACATCCTTTTCTAAAACATCTCTTCAGTTGTAAGGATGAAATTTCTCTTATAGAGATGGGTTTTGGAACTCCTTTCACAATGCTTTGTTTTCCATCTCCATCAAGGCATGTAAATGTCTTGCTATGAAAATCTAGGACAACATGATGCTTTTCCAACCAATACATTCCAATTAGAATATCATAAGACCCCATTGGTGTGATATTTAGATCAACACTAGTATTCACACCATTAAGACTTATGGAACAACCTATGACCATATCATGGATTCTCCTTTTGGTTCCAGTGGCTAGATGAACCAAACTTGATTTCCCAAGCTTACTTTTCTCCAAATGCAATGTATCCACTATTTTAGGATCAATGTAACAATGACTT
>ML820846.1:0-30610 GCA_009831015.1 Picea engelmannii
ACTTAAACAACACTATGCATTAGTTTCATGAATCTCATTCACATCACAATTTAAACCCTTATTACAGATTAGCACATTAACCATAAAGATCAAGTACTTCCATTCACTTAGCACATAACATTAGCTCATATCTAGCATTCAGTCATATTTAATCACTAAGAAATAACATCATATGCATTCCACATATATTATAACAACAAAACTAAGCTGATAAACAACTTAAATCACATCGCACAAAGCACATCAAGACACATGATATACATGGTTCACCCCAGTGTAGGGATACGTCGACCAACTTATTCTTCTTTTTTATTAGTATTCAATCTTCTTACATTCACTTGCTCCTATGCACAAAGCCACAGAGCCAAACTTCGCACTAGACAGGTGATCTACGCACAGTGCACTAGATCCACCTTCCCCAAAACTAGGTCAAGGAACAGAGCCAACTCCTTATCAGCACAAATCCTTACACAGTATGTCCACACAAATGACTTACAACTTCTTGCACTAAGCCAACATTAACCTATTATGTACATAGCCACTAGTAGTCATGCACTAAGCCAATTACAAGTAGTCATTCTTACATCGCTTAGCTACTTATTTATAAATTTACAAAGAGGCCTAAACATGGGTAAACCCATGGGCTGACATCCCATAACCCATTACATAAACCCTAATAAACCCTTGCTGGGTACACAAGCCCTCAAAACAAGCAATATCTAGCGATCTCAACTCCGCCTGAGCGCTTCATCTTTGACCAGCCTGTCGAAGTCCCAAAACATGACCAATGTTTCCTCAAAACTTGGTCGAGGGACAACAGGCCCCCAACACTCACCTATGACTCATTCTGAGTCACTCAAATCTGGGAAATGTTGCTTTGAAGGCCTCAAGCTTATCTCAAGCTGCCTCGACTTGCTGCTTCGCCAGAGTTTCCTTCTTGACGAACTCCTGAATCACTTTCTTTGTAATAGGCCCTTCTAGGCATTGTTCCACTGTCGCAACCACTTGGTCTAGCCACAAGCCTTGTCCCTCAATATCTTCAAAAAGCGTGCAGGCTTCGTCCTGCACCGGCTGTAGTCTTTGTGTAACTTCCATGACTCTACTTTGGATGTCAATAACCTGCTACTAGATTTCGTGTTGTTCCTGTGATCTCTTCATTTTCCCAACTGTAGTCAGCATCTTCATCTATGCTTGAACTGTCAGTGCCTGCTGCTTCACCTCACGTAGTTGTGCTTCCATTGTCCTCAACTCTGGATCTTCTGCAAGGTGCTCATAGGTCTGCGTACTTTGGTCGCTCAACTACTTACATTCTAAAGTGAGGGTCTTGATCCTTCCAACTTCACTTTTGGTGATTTATTCCCTCTGATTGTGCACTTATTGCAGAGTGCTCGACACTGCTTGGATCTCTAGCTCCATTACTCTTGCTTGAAGCTGTTGAATGGCCTCAACGAGCTTCCCCACTTGTATCTCGACTGATTATGGTTCCTCCTATGTACAGAGTGAAGTGATTTAGTCATTTCCTCTTTGACCGCAGTCTGCTCTGCGAGCAAGTGGTCTTTTTCTTTCTGCATCTTTTCATTGTCCTCCTCATACATCACCCAAAATTAATCTTTCTCCTTCTTCGCAACTCGAAGTTTCTCTAAGACCTCCTCCTTTTCTTGCTTCAAGGCTTCTGTGGCCTTTTCCTTTTCTTCATGGACTCGCTGAAGTCGAGCCTCTGTTTCATCTGCTAGCCTTCGTAATTGGGTGCGCTCATCCCCCAATTATGCAATCTTTGATGAAGAAGGCGCAGTAGGTACCGCGTGACTCGAATGGATGGATTGTTGTATCTCTTTCAGCTCTTTCTCGATTCTTTCATACATCGTCTCCTGCTTTGCTCCATCTCTCCACAAGATATCTTTTGAAGCGTCCTCCATGGCTGTGATGTTGAGATCGATATCGTCCATTGTGAGCACATTCTTCGAATAAGGTTTATTGGCGTAGGTCTTCTTTCTTGCTAAGGGTTTCTGCGGAGAAACCTTCCTCTTCTTTGATGTTTCAGCCTCGGTAAGGGGATTTTTTGGCAGTGTAAATTCGCCTTTGCCTTGCTCTTCTCCTTCTTCCCCTCCTTATTCTTGGTTCACTTCGTCTCCTCCTCCTCCTGTGGGTGAGTCAGGCCTACTCTCCTTTGAGGCATTTTCCTCCTCTTCAGTTTCTATGTTCTGCACTTCCTCCTTTTTCTTCGTGCTAGTCTGTCCATCATGTTCGACCCGGGTGACCAAGGGACTTCCGATGATGTCGGGGTTGAAATTTTTTTCATCTTCCACTGGTACAAGGAACTATGCTAACCATTCTTTGTTGATCTCCTCCATATCTTAGTCAGTCATCTTATAATAGGACTGCAACTCCTCCTTATTTTCATCCCTACGCGCAGTGATGTAGATAAAGTGTTGATCTATGCAGAACTTTGCTAGCGGTCTGTACTAGTGCAATGTGTTGGGTGTCATTCATGGAAATTCCTTAATAGCATGCTTCAATTGCTAGTAGTAAGCATGGAAGACATCATTCGACTACCACTACTTCGGCATGTCATTTGTATACCATAAGGTAGAGAACCTTGCAGCCAACGGTTCCGATGGCTCAACTTTTGGAAATGTCGTTGCTTCCGACATCTGCTAAGAAAAAAATGCAATCAATACCAGTAACCAACTGAAATGGAATTCATAGCCCTGATCTTGCGCTTCACGACAATCCTTCTCCAGGTCATTGACGAGGTAACTCGCCCAGTTCATTTGCATTCCTTCTACGCAGTTCCCTGCGAGGTCTACTACAAATCTAGTGACCTGTGTTGGACGGTTATTTCTAACGATCTTTCTAGCTATAAGCTGACAAGCTAGGTGCACTGTGCCATCTTGGATGGAGGATAACTTGTAGCCTTTCTTTCCCTTTTCTACATCTCCATAATCCTCCTTTATGTGTTGTGCCAGGGAGTGATCTGAAGTCTTCCCTGGGTAGAACTATTAAGGGTTCGGTCCCTACATGCTCAGTCCTATGATCAGGTGGATCAACGTTGGATCCACAGTGATGCACCTGTCAAGCCATATATATCCTATGTGATAGCATGACAGGAGGAGTTTAACACAGGCATTTACCTCCTGATGTCGGCCAAAGTGAGGGATATTCATCATGTTCAGGATTGTTGACTGTGCGAGCTTCTTTATCCATGGCTGAGAGACTATGCGCAACTTCTTCCTAGTTGTATTCATCAGGTACCTATGTGGCATGAGCATCGTGTAGTTCTTCTGGTCTCCGAGGTTGAATTCATTTTTCTTCAAAGCTGGGTTGTGTCCTAACTAGGGTCCAACTACATGTATCCCCTTCGGGATGTACGCAGTGATTAATGTATACTCGAAGTCGTGTGGGATGCTGTCACGATTAACTGTACCAGCCAAAGGCAATATGTAATCTGGAAAGACTGAATGGATCTTCTTTGCATTAGCCAGATCATCGTGGTGCTTTCTTCGCTTCTTAGTCACGGTCCACCTAGAACGACGTGCAGTCGAAGGGGAAGCTTGCATTCCTCCAGTCGACAACACCTGTAATCGCCTCCACAGACTTTTCTAATGTGCTATGTTCGCCCAACATTCACACTCGTAATCGAAAAACTCGGGTAGGTGAACAAACAAGCGAGGTAATCAGACGAATGGCGAGGTCTAGAAATCATAGCGCGATATTCAATCAATTCTCTGCTATCTCGGATAATGACGAGTGAAAAAAGTGGTATCAGAACAACGTCTGATGGGTTAAATAATCAAGTGTCGTAATAGATTCCTCCATCAGGCAGGAATGCATCCATCAATGCGCATTCATCCGTTATGGCACGGTCTCAATGGTCCAATGGTGATCTTTCCGTCAATAACTGCATTTATAGCCGTTCCGGGGCGTTATTATAATGGTTGGGGCACCTCCAACGGTCATATAGCTTCACTGAGAAGAAGTCCTATTCTGCGTGGATCTGCTATTCCAGCGAGGTCCAAGTTCTGCAGATCTATCTCCTGCGAAGTCTTCTTTGGGATTTTCTGTAGTTTCTCTAACTTGGTTTTCTTCTTAATAAGCTTCCTTGCCTTCTTTCCTGTGATCTGAGTCTCTAGATTCCTCTTTCCATTCTTATTCTTATCTTTTCTTAGCATAGTGACTTCGCGTTGTTGATGTGCTTTCAAAGGGTTCAAAGGTAATACCTCTTTTCTTACTAGGTCTTGGGTGGACATACTTTCTTCTTGCATTGATAGGTCCTTCAAACCTTATTGCGCTCTTTCAACTTTGACAGCTACTTCTCTTGCCCTTTGTTTCTTCGACTTATCTTCTTGGTATTCTATTAATCGCTCTATTCTTCTAGCTATGAGATCCCTTAGTTCTTTCTTTTTCTGTTTTGTAGCTTCCTCCTCTGCTTTCCTTCTGATCCGATCCTTCTCAATCCAAGTATTTCCTAACAAAAGTGGAAAAGGGGCGTTGTTCTCAATAAACTTAATGACTTCAAATTGTTCTTCATTCGATGTTTCATGAGCAATCATAGGTATATTAGTAACTCTTCCACATGGGTTATCATCTTTCCTTTAAACAAACCTATCCTTCCCAATGAAGGTATCATAGCAGGCTTTCCCAAAATTTCTCAAGTGATTTCTGGCATAATATTTACATGTGTTTCTTCATCTAATACACAGTCTATGTCAAAGTCTTCTATTATTGTAACTATGCGTTGTTTTTCTTTTAGGATCTCTGGTAAACTGATGTTTCTATGATCATCCATTACCTCTTTTAACTGTACTAACATAGTCTCTAACTCTTTCTCTTTATGATTTTCTAACATATCCTTAGTCCTTTGACCTTCTTTATAGTTTTCTTGTCTCATATTCATCTTTTCAACTTTAGAAATCATCTTTGGGAAATCCTCAACCTCATGACCAATAGCTTTACAACAAAGACAAATAGGACATGTACCAGGGCATTCCTTAGCAAGATGTCTCGGTCTTCTGCAATTATAACACAACGTCAATCCTCTATTTATTTTAAACGATCTCTAGCCTCTCCTAGATTGTGCACTAGGATCACAATGATGGACTTGCAATCTGCAAAAATTCTTTCTAGGTTCCTGCATCCACTTATTAGTCCAAAAATTATTTCTATGCATAGGAATAACATATTTTTCTCTATTTAGATCAATTCTTTCTTCTAACTGTGCCCTAGATTTCACACTAGGACAAAATCTATTAAACATACCTAGATTCATACTTTCAAAATAAAAATTTTCACTTATCTTACTCTTACCAGATCCTAAAGCTTTAAGATCTTACCTCTTTTCTTCAGATTGGGTTTCTTTCTTAGCACATAGCTTCGCAAGTTAAGTAGAATACTGCACACTACAACAACAGATATACACACAGAGCTTTCTCTTTTATTCAGTTCCCAACAATCACAGTTTCAAGTCCTGGCAACAGAACCATTTGTTGGCATAGGGGCAGACCTAGGGTTCAATGCTTCAACAACGCACCAACAAAACTGTAAACACCCGCCCTTTCGGCAACACCTGCAAAGTAGATGAAGTATCACCTGATGTAGAGGCATGAGGGGTTGCAAGACTCATGTGTCTACAACCAGGATGGGGCACAGATCTATTATTACAATACTTAACAAAGCACTTAAACAACACTATGCATTAATTTCTTGAATCTCATTCACATCGTAGTTTAAACCCTTATTACAAATCAACGCAATAACCATAAGGATCAAGTACTTCCATTCACTTAGCACATAGCATTATATCATATCTAGAATTCAATCATATTTAAGAACTAAGCAACAACATCAGATGCATTCCACATATATTATAACAACAACACTAAGCAGATAAATAACATAAATCACATCGCACAAAGCACATAAGGACACGTGATATACGTGGTTCACTCCAGTGTGGGGTTACGTCCACCAACTTCTTCTTCTTCTTTATTAGTCTTCAATCTTATTACATTCACCTGCTCCTGTGCACAAAGCCACAGAGCCAAACTTCACACTAGACAGGTGATCTGCGCATAGTGCACTAGATCCACCTTCCCCAAAACCAGGTCAAGGCAGAGAGCCAACTCCTTATCAGCACAAAGACTTACACAGTATGTCCGCACAAAGAACTTACAACTTCTTGCACTAAGCCAACATTAACTTATTATGCACATAGCCACTAGTAGTCATGCACTGAGCCAATTACAAGTAGTCGTTCTGACATTGCTTAGCTACTTATTTATACATTTACAAAGAGGCATAAACATGGGTAAACCCATGGGCCGACATCTCGTAACCCATTACATAAACCCTAATAAACCCTTGTTGGGTCCACAAGCCTGCAAAACAAGTGAGATACCGTGATCTTAGCTTCACCTGGGCGCTCCATCTTCGACCAGCCTATCGAAGTCCCAAAACATGATCAATGTTTCTTCAAAACTTGGTCGAGGGCCAACAACGTGTCATGCATAAATTACTTTTGTTGGAAGTATCCAACTTAGGAGGGAACTATGTTGCCTTTATGATCATCCCCTTCGACTTTTGACCTGACATATCAACTTGCTTGAATTCTCTCCCTGTCTTCACTCCTCCTCGGGTTATCACCCGGGCATCAACTTCCTCATCCTTCTTATTGTTGTGCAACTCCACATGCATCATGTTGCAATGCATCGTCTTTTCTTCCCACTTCTTTAGTAAGTCGAGATAGTCCTCTATGACATGTTAGGGAGTGTAATAGTATGCACAAAGCACACACAGTTTGGTGAAAAACCTTGATACATGACCAATCTCTCCACAATTTAAATAAGTGGGGGGTATGCCTCCCCCTCATCCATATCCTCATTCGCGACCATGTCCGTATCCATCTCTGGGACCTCCTTGGTATCGACCTCTCTTTTCACCACCACAATCACAACCCTTCTCTTCTTGTTGTACCAGGAATTCTTCATGGGTATTGTCTTGCATCAACTGAAGTGACCAAAATTTATTAACATCATGTCCCATAGATTTACAAAACTCACATAACAAATTATGCTGTGTCTTTTAATACTTCTCCAAAGTTGGTAAGCGAGGTGGTACATGTTCCCACTGTCTGTAGATCTCACACAAGTTCACCTTAGGTCCAGTTGGAAATGGACTTGGCGCTCCCATCGCCACATAATTCGAAAGTATAGGGCACTCATCCTTGTGATGCTCCTCATATAAACGTATGGTACACCATATGTGCTCGCATATGAAAATTTTCTTTTCCATATCTTGCAACTACAACGTTAGATTGTCCAAATGCGACTGCACTTGTGACAATCCCTCTAATGTCTTTGCTCCTCCTGAGGTATCCTCCAAATGCATGACAATTTCCATGGCTTCTACTTGAGTCATCACCTTCTGTTGGGCAAGTCGGACTTGGATATGGGGGAGTAATGCCACAAAAACCACTCTCTATGTTGTATGTCCTGGATTTGGAACGTCAACCTATCTAATAAAATTTTGAATCGTTGGTCATAGTCCCACACGTTTTTTCGTTGTTTTCTGTTTGTTCTCCTTGATATCAGTAATACATTGAGACTTTGACTTAGGTTTATGGAATTCCGTAAGCAGATCTTGATTTATCTATTTTAGGGACCTCTCTTGTTCCGCTGACACAGTGGCCGTGTAATTCATATACCACATCAAGACTCTGTCCTTGAACCTGGTTTCGAGCTACGCAACCTTTTTTGTTTCTTTAGTGATTCTCTTCATAGACCACATTGCTTCATACATGAACCAATGTTGTTCCACATCATCCCTACTCGTTCCATGGAACACGGGTAGCTTCAGAGTGTTATCCTGGTTCTTCATCTTCAACCTCAAATCAACTCCTCCTATCTTACTATTGGGTGTTAGTGTTCTCAATAATGATATTTTCTTGGGTGAAGTAGCACTGACTTCTCCTTCTTTTTCACTCATCTCTTTTCCTCCATCTCATTCTACTCTTTCTTATCCTCTTTCCCCTATTCCAATCACCTCACTATCTATTGTTATTTCTTCTTGATTACAAATGCACAAGGGGGTTAGTTCAAAGGGTGGGTAAGTCCATCTTCTTCTGACATTTCTTGTGAGGTGACCCATATGGTTTCCTACCTGCAGCCACGCAAGACCATCTACAATCGTTGATTCTTCTCCTCCACCACTAGGGAATCCCCTTTATTCCTTCCTTTATCCCGCACCTCTACTCTACGCCTCATCTTCCTCTGGGGTTGTGGAACTCCGCAATAGCCAAGGGGCTCAAACTTTGTCTCAGAGGCCCCTCTTGTTACTACTATGAATACTACTATTGTTGGTATTCCCATTGGACACCCTACTCTCGATGTTACACCCCTTCACATGCCTACCTTCACATGTTCTCCTTGTTACCCTCTACAGGTTAGAAAAAATTGGATACCCTCACAACAATATCATCTGCATGCTTGCATGAGATATCATGCATTTTTTTTCCAGATCTAGACTAAGTCCTTTCATTCTCCAATTGAAACATGATGACTGCTCGACAAACCATGATGTCTTTCTTGCAAATTCTCAAATATCAATGCATATTGATTCTCCAAGTTACTCCATAGATACTCCATGTGTAATACTTACCTATGCATGATGAAATAACCTTCTAGCATGTAGTGAAGTTGTAGTTACCTTGCGACTGTTTATTAGAATGTCATAACTTACAAAATCGTATCACTTGTATCATATTACCCCGAGGAACATCTTATTTGTTAAAAGTGTGTCCACCCTAACATTACTTGCATTGCTAGGCATTCAGAATCGATAGCACAATCCACATCCTAACCATATATAAGCATTTTTCATCTCCCTAAGTATCATTCATCTTCATTTGCATTTAAAAAATTGCATCCCGTCATGTATGTTTTCTCAAAGCTCAAAATAAAATGTTAGATTTAAAGGCCTAAATTAAATAAATCCATAACAACTAAAGAGGTAAAGAGCATAGAAAACAAAGTACACCTGCTTCACTATGGTACCCCCCTATCAAAGTCCTAAGAGAAAAATGTTTATCTAAATAAAAAAGGACCTAGGAAAAATCATGAAACATAAAAAAAGAAAGGGGAAGTGTGTATAGACTGAGGTAGTAAGACTCCCCCACGAAGGCTATTGTAAAAAAATAAATTCCTAGCTAAAATAAAGCTAGAAACACAAAGATTGACTTACGGATTTCTACAACTTTGAGAAGCATCACATGATCATCATCCCCTCCCTTTATGTCACTGATTTAATTTATTGCCTATGTCTTACTTGAAAACTTAGGAAATTTGGGTTTTCCCTTGGAATGAACTCATTTAATACAAATAATAATGTTTTCTTAGGTAAAACTTAGACAAGTGTCAAAATTAATTTAATTGTTATCGTTACTAGGAAATTGTCACTTGGAAACTACAAATTAATGATGTCCTTGGGGGATAAACCCATCTCCTTAGGTAATTATTACAAAATGGAGTATTATTTTATCTTTGGAGCACCCTTTTCCTATTTCAACACATGCCTAAGTCACAAACTTAAGTTAAAGGGAGAATTTTGATTTGACACATGATTTTTTTCATAAAAAAATAGCACGTTGGGGATTTTTTTCCACCTTTGACCCTTTCCTAAAGGATGTGCACCATGGAAAGTGGAAAAATCATATTTCTATTTGAAAAGAACACATCTAAAATAGAATTTTTCTCATGGTTTTGAATTCTACCCATTATATTATTTTCTTACCATGGTTTTGTAAGTGGTTTCAACCCTCCTGTTCATCTATAAAAGAGGAGGACCTCTCACTTGTTTAACTGTTGGAAATTTATTGGGGAATAAGAAAAGGATTTTTGCTGGAAGTTATTGTCTTTCATTTTCATGGATGAAATAATTGCTTCAATGGAGGGTAGCTAGGGTATCTAGTGCTAAAGTGGATAATATTGCATCTTAGAAGAAATAACTAAGTAGTTAGGAGGTAATTTTAACCCTTTAATCTTATGTTTTTTCTTAGATATATTTGGAGAAGGTTTAATGATTTCTTTCTATTATGTCTAAATTTTATCATTGGATGCTAGCATTGTTATAGGTTGTCTACACTTATTGATTCAACCCCCTTTAGCCTAGACTTCAGCTGCCCCAATTATGGTGTTTTTTCCTCATCCCCTAGTGAGGGAATACGCAAGCAAGATCTTTTAATCAATTACCTTAGTTATCAATGACCCCATAGCTCAATGATAGGCCCTTTTCCTTATGAAATTGTTGTTGAGCATACATTTTCATTGATGTCAACAAGGTCATGAACATAGTGCACATAAAATATGGCACAAAGATGGAAGTGCACGGAAAGTTTCCTAGAAGAAGTCGTGAAAGGTTGAAAACAAAAGTGCGTGGAATGATTGAAGGACGAAGGGATCAAAGACACAAAAGAAATCATGGAAGTGATTGAGTCTGCCAGGAGTGCACGTAGAGTAGGAGGATGACCTATGACACAGTTCAAAAGTAAAGTGAAATGCGATGAATTCCCTTGTCCGTGATCAAGAATGACTCAATGGATGTTTAGGCTACAACGTGATGATGTTTGTGCAAATATCACATAATGTCTTGGACAAGCGACAAGTGACCGAGTGAAATGCGACAAAGTGTGTGGAAGATTGTGCAGGGCGCCTTGAACCAATGCGGTGAATGGTGTAGTGGAGTGCGACGAGATGAAATATGAAGTGGAATGCGACAGAACGAGTCACCAGGGGCACGTACAGTCTGATAGGACGATTTAGTAAGCACACTGCGGGACAGGTGTGATAAGATGAAGACTTGTAATTTGAGTCTTACTCTTTGGTTCTATATGTGCAATGGATTCCTTGTAGACCAGAATAAAATTATTGTGTCATTCTTCTAGAGATGCTCAGATAATATGGCGCTCAGTTGTAGGAAGACTTGGTCCATTTGATTTAGTCAAAGTTTGTCCACAATGTAACAGTCACGTGTCCACATATTTTATTTAGAAAAAAATGTAACTGACAGTTTTGATATGGTCAATGCTTGTCCACAATATAACCGTCATGCTTTATTTAGACAAAATCGTAACTGACAGGGTTTTTCCACATTGAAATTGTTGCGCATCCACATACATGAAAGTGATATCAGGAAAATTACTATAAGTATGAATGTTCTCTGATTGTGGAGGGTGTGTGAAGAATGGGGAAGAAGACACTGTAACTCTTCATAGGAACATAAATGTAAATTTTCCAAGTTCTGTTGAAAGCTATGTTAATATAACAAAGTTTTTGAATTTAGGGTGGAAGGGTGGTACTAGGATGAGTTGAAGCTCACAAAGAATTGGTGTCCCCATTATCCACGACAAGTTAGTGTTCGAGAAGATTGGTGTCCTCATCATTTATGACAGGTTGGTTCCCGAGAGGATTGGTGTCCTCAATATCTATTTATGATATGTTGGTGCCTAAGAGGATTGGTGTCCTCATTATCTACGATAGGTGGGTGCATCTTTCAGCTTTATCTTTCATTTAGGGTTTCTTGGATAATCTTTTTCCCAAACTATTTTCCACGGATTTGGATCTGGTTTTTTAATTGTTTGCAAATTGACCTCACAAAGTATCCATACTCAGAATTGATTCATTCTTTGCCGTCAAAATTGACATTTTATTTCCTATTTCCCATAAATCTAGAGTCCATTTCAACTCCTGACCATCTGATTTAGATCCACCATAATTTCCCGGTGCACCATCCCTGCGTCTCTCGATCTGTACTTCATTTTGACTCTGGTCGAAGCCCACGATCTGGTAACCTATCCTAAGAACTAGCAATTGTAAAGGCCCCCGATATGAAAACCTAACCTTAGAAAATCATGAATTTCTGAACAACAACTTGATATCTATGTGGAGAAATTTGCGCGCGATTGTTAAGTGAACCCTCGATCCAATCCCTGAGATAAATCGTGACCTGCTTCCTGACATCCTCGGCCCAAATAAAAATGTAACCTGCAAACAATATCACTTCTCTGCAGTAAATCCATGCAGTTTTTGAGCGAAATCGTGTGACAGAGGTCGCACATCTATCCTTTCACATCACTTTGGTAGAGTAACCAACGATCCGTCTAAAAATAAACTTCGATTTGAATGACTTATTTTTTTTCTCATGGGTGTGTCTTCATCTTTGCAAACAAACCCTAACATAATATTCCTACGCGTCTGTCATCCAGTCCGCGCCTCCGTTTAATATATTGTGGTTTTAATTTTCACTGCTGCCAACTCATTTGATTCGACTTCTTTAAAATTGTGCCCCCTTTTTTATTTGGTTAATATTTTAATGTTTGGGCACATATGAATGGTGTGTGATGTTACCGAATCACATTTTTGGGTTGCTTTAATCAATATTTTTGGGGGGGTCGGCTTTGTCAAATTGATAATAATCATCACTTTGATACTCATGAGTTAAATTGAATCATTTAATTGCTTTTACTTTATTGCACCTTGAGCCCTTCACTTTATTTCTCATTACTATATGTCATTGGTTGACATTTGATCATTAGTAATGGTTGATTAAATTGCTTTGATCAATTTGAAATAAATGCAAAACGTGAAATGAATAGTTAGATTTTCTCTTGCTTTAATTTGGGTAATCTAATGATGTGTGGTTAATGAATACATGCTTTGAAAAGTAACTTTGATGTCCGGTGGGATCCACATTGATATCACGCTTTGAGATTTCTTCATTACTACATATGCATGGTAAACCAAACATTATTTTCAAGACTCGATACTTTAGATCATTAATAAATTGCAAGCATTGGGATTATCTCGATAACATTTTGAACATAGATTGAATTTCAATCTAAAAAAAATGTTAAATACATGAACATTGGAAATATAGTGGCGTGAATGTCATTTTAGAATTTCATTTTTTTTCAATTAAACGCAAGAAATAATTATGGTGTCAAGATTATGGGTAAGACCCATCAAGTGGTGCTCCTCTACCAAGCCACCAATATCCTCTGGTGAAGTAGATGAAGTAAATATTTGGCTCTCTGCCGAAATAGGTGTAGTGGATCCTCGACTAGTCTCATCAAGAAACTTCTCTAATATGGACCCTGATTCCCGAAGGGTTGTCTATGTGCCTTCCAAGAATCCATGTGTGCTTGCCAACTCATGAGTGATTCGGTCCACCTCAATCTCCTTCTCCCTCAGTTCCCTATGATACATCTTGTAATGTCCCCACTTTGGGACATCATTACATTGCAGAGGTTTACGATGTCCAAAGTAGCCAGATGGGTGTTATAGCAAGTACAGGGGTTATTGAGAGGCATTTTGGGATTTGACTTGCATTGTCCACCCCATTTCATCATTATGATCCATTCCGCACAGGTTGGCTATGGTTTTGTTGCATTCCGACAATTTCCATGATTTTGAGTATTTTGAGCTATAAGTCAATTAAATTCACTGAAGAGGTCATTTTGGGCACATTACTTGGAGGAACCTCTCAGTGTAATAACTCATTGGAATCGGGAGGAGCAACACTATAGGATGGAATGGCTAGAAGTGACTTTCAGTGATCAAGGAAGCCACAAGGAGAGATAAGGGCTTTTCAGAGATAAAAAGGTTAATTCATTAATTAAAGTGATTTAATTAATTAATTAATTATTAATAAAATGAAAGTCACTTTGGAGGGAGAAGGTGAGTAGGAAGTATAAAGGAAAGGCAAGGGCCTCTATTGATGGATTCATGTATGTCTATCAATTTGATATCTGGCTTCTAGCTAGAGGGCCCATCTCTTGGGGGTTTTGAGGGTTTTGACTTAACAATCCCTAGAGGACGATTCGGTGGTGAAAGATTCCACCTAGCTTGTCCCAAGCTTGGTCTCGGAGATACAATACTCTCCCACACCATTCTAGTCCCAGATCTACTCAATGTAGGAGGGTTCTACACCAACCACAGGCACAGGAAGAGAAGGAGGGCACACCATTGAGGGTTTCCAGCAAGGGGGGTGCACCATTTATTGAAGGAAGGTTTGTTGCAGGAGTTTGAGGGGTCCCTTGGAGATTTGAGCACTTCGGTTTTACTTGCAGGGCCTTGGCCATGAGTTTTAGTGCCTCTTGAGAGAGTTCTATGGTACAGATTATTTCCTAGAGCATTGGGACGAATTGGAGAGAAGGAGGACATTTTGAAGATTCAAATCTATTCAGTTTGGAGGGGTTATACTTCAGATCTGATCCTGAAACTTCACATAGTGACTTGCAATGTCCCAATCTATCTTTCTAGCAAGTTTCAAGGCATTTGGAGGCCTCCTTCATTAGGGCCAAAATTCTAGGGTTTGGCAGTTTTAGGAGGGCACAACTCCATTGGAGGATTCAACATTTCGAGGAGTTTCCATTGGTGTTTCAGTCTGATATTTCAGGAGGGGATTCTACTCATCCCGATCTACAGTTCGGCATCTTCAGCGGAGTATTTGAAGGTCTCCTTCATTAGGGCCGAAATCATTGAGGGTTCAACATTCAGAGGAGTTTTCCAGATCAGTTCGGCCTAAGACTTCAGGAGGGGGATCCTATCACCCCGATATATCATTTGGCTAAGTTTGGGCTCATTTGGAGGCTTTTTTTAGTTGGGACGAATTATTGAGGGTTTTAGTCCTCTAGCAGGGCGTGGCACCTTCCAGCTTGAGGGTTGGTACTTCATATGGCTCAGATCTCCTTGTATTGGTCTTCATTTTCATCCAACCTTTGGGAGGCTTGTGGTCTTCTATTGGAGCATTTTGTAGCAGCACCTATTATATTATTGGATCCATTTGTTGAGTTCCCATATCGACATCTTCATTGTAGCAGGTTCTTCTATTCATGAATAAAATCAGATCTGAGATGTTTTAGCTTGTCTATCATATTGCATATGGTTGAGGTATGTTCCATGATTGTATCTTCTTGTTTATTGTGGCAACACACATATAAATCATCAACTTAAACCCTAAGGCCGAAATCAAGAGGCCATCCTGGAAGTAAACACATGTACACAAGTAGATCAACAAAGTGTTTGAGGAAATGCCACAACCATAAAAGTTTTAAAAGACACCCAAAACGGTGATGTTCCTAACATCTTGGCTTGGGAACATTACACATCTCTCCAACCTCCAATAGGTAATCTCTATCCATCAACAACTACTGGTAGTCGACCCTCATCACAGTCACTCTCTCCCTGAGTGTATGGAAGTCATCAATGGCAAGACCCCCATCTGAACTATCATGTGCCATAGAGGCCCTCCAACAATAACCTTCCACCAATGTGTGTGTATCATCAATGCATCTAGTAGCTGCCATGATCATGTCCTCATTGACTCTCAGTTGTCATGTCAAGTGTTGTGACTCATGATCATAATCCTGTTGAGGTGCTACCTCATGCCTCTCACTGCTAGTGTCAACAATGGAATCCCCAACAACACACTCCTCAAAATATAAGGCACTGAACTTCCCACTATCCACTGTGCTACTGAGTCCTCTTGTATGCCACTGCACACCATCACCAACTGCTATCCCCATTTGAATCACATTGTATCCTATATGAGCAATTGTATCCTCATGTGCACTCACTATGCTAATATAATCTGCACCTGGATCCCATAAAGATGTTTCTAGACATGTGCTATGTTCATCTCAACCAATAAAGAGTGCATCCTCATCATCATAGACCAATCCTGGAAGTAAGTATCCCAACAAGTTGTCAGTCTCCACAACCTGATCTATCAATGCTCTCCCCAAAAGAGGTTACTCCCTCTCCCCATACTGATAGGTATGTATATAATCATCTATATCCAAGTCATGCCTCTCATCTCGGGTCTACATATCTACATGTCCCTTATGTTCAAGTACTACACAAGGCTCTACCATATTAGGAATGTCATTGATATCCTCATGTATCCTGGCTAGCATAGGTATATGAGAAGATGAAAAATGTGTCACAGTCATCATAGAAAGATCATCATCCTCCATACATGAATTCCTAGAAGCCATGTCTAGCCCCAAAGGTAGGTCACCTCACCTCCTAATCTCATCATGTCTAGGTGCTAACACATATGAATCCTCACACGTGTCACCACTATGCTGAAATGTTGAGTCCTTGACACTGCCTGATAAGGAAGCTAAAGAACATGTGTTATCATCTTGTCAATCCAACTATCCATCAAATGCACAAGAGTCTTGAGGATTCTCTAATGAGGTATCTAAGGTCTCATCCTCATACACATCCTCCTCATCACTGTCATAGTGCACCTCAATGTAATGCACTCTCCCTTTACCCTTGCATCTGTGATCTGGCTCCCAAGGCTCTTTGCAACTGTAGCAAATTTCCCTGCTCCTAATGGTTGTAGGCTCAATATGTGTTCATGCCATTCCACTAATTTGTGGGGATGTATCCTCTTTCCCTTGTCTACACCATGCTCTACTATAATATATTTTTGATATCCACTCATATATGGCTTAATCCACTTTTACCTGAATCTTTTCTTGGTTATCCATTCTCTTAGACCACTGAATAATGTGTTGCTTGCTTAGTCTGCTCCTTATGAAAGACCCCTCAGGCTGGGAGGAATTTTCACTTTGATACCACTTTAATGTTCCCTGTAATGTTCCCAACCAATATTGCTTGGAACATTGAAGTTTTTATATTTTTTATGGTTGTGGTATTTTGTCAAACACTTTGCATATTTGTCTTTTAGAGTTGCACTAGGGTTTGTTGTGATAGTTTTGCTGATGTTTGCAGCAAGTAAATATAGAAATGTATCCAATAACATATACACAACAAGATACAATAGACACAACTCAAGTAAATGGAACAAATACCTCAGATTTGATTTTATTAATCATATATAGCTAACCTCCATACAATAGTAGAGCAGATATGGATCATAGATAGAAGAATAATGCATGTGGTTGATAGTGTTAGCCTATGGCTTACCTTTACCAATCACTAAGTCTAAATTGTCACCTATATTTGTATTATTCATTTAGGATATTAGTAATATATCCTCAAGTGATGACTAATGAGTTAGTTAAATTGCCTAGCCTAGTCATCATGCATGATTTTATGATCTAGAGCAAATCCCTCTATGAGGTGGCATCACCCATTGTACTATAAATATGTAACATTGGAGTGAATACATGTGTGTTGGCTAGTGAGTCTTTTCTGCCATGTTGTTATTCTTGTCTATGTTTTATCAATTGGTATCAGAGCCTGGTAAGTCCATGATAGTTTTTTTTTTCATGGAAAGTTTGATTTCAGAGCACAGTGATGCACATTTGGTGAAGAGGAGATTCCAGTGTCAAAATATCTTGGAAAAATCGGTCGTCGCATCAATCATTTGATTGAGATCTTATGGTATTAAGGACCGTGTAGCCTATACTAAAAAAATGCAGTGTTGTAATATTTGGGATGTGCAATGGAGATAAAGAGAGCTAGAGTCAAGACAATGTACATACATGATTCAAAGTTTGGTGTGCAGTGTATAGACTTTACAACCAATCAAAAATCCCAATGAAAAATTGGATAAGGAAAATGTTGCAATTTCTTTTATGGAATTATTTCACTGCCATCGGGATTGAGTTCTTAGTCATATATTTTGGCATAAAAAACAAGTTAATTAAATCATTGTTGTCTCTAAGATGATTTTTTAACTGAGCCTCTTGCTGATCCTCTTCCGAAATTCTAAAGAAAAGTTGTGATCTTTCTCATTTTTTAGTCAAGCCGAGGCACAAGCCTGTCCAATGAAGTTAGATCTACAAGAAGAATTGTGTACGTTAGATATAGCGGTATTTTATTTTTCAATGATCTTCTTAATCTCTTTGTCTCGAGTTAATTCGATGTAAAGTTTTTTTTTTTTTTTATGGCGCAACAACATCAACAACACCAGATCGATCCTTGCATCCTATTCGAATGCAGGCTTCATGGTATAGGTTTTTTGTTAGAGTTTACAGTCCTCTCTGTGAGGATTCTACTGTTGAATAGTGAGGCTAGGTTTTCATTGGAACAATTTATAAGCTTCTTGATTATTCTTCAGATCGTCTTTGCGCCCTAAATTCCAATAGATCAACCCCTGCTATATGTCGAGACAGATTGACAATATGAATGCCAACAATCTTATATGCACAAACAATTTTTTTTTGCTATGAATTCAACGAAAATCAAGGCGTAGACAGATCCAACGCCTTCATTAGCACTCTCATTTCCTCATTCCACCATATACGAATCAACTGCTTGTTCGGCTGCCTAGAATCATTTTTCTCTTGATCTATAGAAAGGCTTAGCAGATCCACTACATAGCCTTTCCAGAAATGTTTACGTTTGACAGTCTTCGTTGACTTCTTTCAAGTCAATTCATAAATATGCTCTCCAATGCTCCAGAAAATGGTATATAGCACATTTCAACGAGGAGATCCAACACTCCAACAAAAGGATATCGCACATTTCAGCGAGGAGAGAGATCCATTGTAGATCCACTTCCACAGATCTACCAATCTACCAATTAACTCAACGATCCAGTGATCTCTGTGAGATTGAATACTAATTGCATATATTTTGTTGTGAATACCCAATTTAAATGTGAATCTAAAACTAGGTTGAAACGCTACGGCCTTACTTGATTTTCTAGTTTCTTCACATCGACTGATATTTCCAACAGAGGTTTCCGATTTGTATTCTGAAAATTTGGTGTCATCAAATCAGATCATGCCCTCACATGGCCATAACACTCATATCGTGACCCTTCTTACATCGAAAGTTATGGCTGCAGTAAAGGAAACATAATCAATGTTTTAAATATATGATCATCCGATCTGATAAATGATATCATGAGCAGTCACTATTGCAGAGTTGAGATCCCTGCTTGCCTTTCAGGATTTTCTACTTTTGGACTGGGCACTTGGCAGTTTTTCAGACGCCTGAAGAAGATGGAGCTAATTGAGCATAGACAAAAGAGGTTGGAGCAAGATCCCGTTCTTCTAAACTAGTTGCAAAAGAGTCTTTCAGTTCTGATCTGAATCTTAGATTCAATGCGACCTGGAGTTCCATGTCAAAAGACTCTGATCTGGTTCTATCTGGTCCCTTTTTCACGAAATTGGGTCAAACTCCCACTGTAATATGAATCTGATATGAATCGGAAGTGACGACAAATTGCATATAGGTTTTGAGTTTTGAGGGGGTCCAGATTCGTGCAATCACAAGGGGCGTGATCCCCATCTCCAAGATCGAAAAGTTGGAAGGCCTGGAGCTTACACGATTCTGTTAATTGACGGCTTTCTTTCCACCTCCCACTCGCACACGACCAACTTGCCACACAGAGTCTTCGTGGGGAGTCTCTCTTCCCTGGTCAATGATTAGGTGTTTCCTCCTCTCGAGGCTGAGGATGGAAGAGACTTGTTTTTGTGGTTGAATGTGATGGGAAGACGTGATTTGGGAGTCATCATCGTCCCCGAAGGTTGCAATCTTGAGAGGTCATTGCATGTTGTGTATTATTTACAACAGAGGGCATGGATCTTTCACTGTGTGAGTCAAATTAATGGCTCAATTTTCTGGTCGACAAATATACAAGTGCACCAATATTTTATTGGAACATCACTATCTTCGGGTTTTTTTTTTTGACACTCACACATGCATAGTGAGTATAAGTCACATTTTGGCATGATTTTTAATAAGGCTATATGGAGTGTCTAAGCCTTCTTCGATGTCTCAAGGCATTCTTATGACCTTATTATTTTTGAATTTTGGCTAGATCACACAAATATTTGTTTTTTAAGAAGAAGCTTGGCGATATTTTAGTAAAATTGTTGGGTTTATATATAGCCATTATCATTGCAAGAATAATGTCATAATAAGATCAAAATTTTATTTGGCTCTCGTGTCCTAGATCCACCCGAAATTTGAATAAGGGGATCTTAGGTACACTTTGTGTTGTGTGTGATGGTAAGATTTTTATGGAATCTTTATGTCATTATGTTTAGTGTTGACATAATCATACTTGCAATTCATCATTTAACACAACAAACATGAATTTCAAGATCAAATTCATGTCATTCAAGCATATGTGAAGAACATTCTCAAGCATTCAAGTCGTCAACTACATCAGGAATTGACAAATCAAAGTTTTTGAACTCAACACATCATGGAGCATTTGAAGTTAAATTGTAACTTGCAAACAATGTTTGTTGTAAGATTACTTAATCAGGACTTATTGTAACTTGCAAATTGTCCTTTTGTAAGTTTACTTGTCTTTTTGAAGTCAAGTTGAGTTGTATTGAATTTGTCATAAGGTGCATTTTCGGCTGAGCCCGACACCCTAGAGTCATTTTGAGTCGTAATTGACAAGGATGAGTACTTGAAACTCAAATCATTGTAATATTTTGGGATGCATTTTCTGTGGTAACCGACATCCTCAACTTCCTGGAAGCAAGTTCAAGCAAGGCAAGTTCAAGTGAGCATGAATAACAAGAGAGAGTGAAGTTCAAGTGAGCAATTCAAGTGAGCAAGTTGCAGATAAGCCTTCTTCTGTCGAGTCAAAATTGTAATAAGGATCTACCTGCACAAGGAGACCTCTTTTAGTGTTTTGAAAATGGATTGCAGTCTCAAATTATTAGAGTTACTGAACACTCTAATAAACATTACTGAAGACAACACAGTGACATTGAACAAAGAAACTCTTCAATCAGTGCTAACTTGTTTGCAAGTGAATCAAGCTAAAGTTAGACTTCTTCAATCTCTATCCCAGCTATTGAATGATGAGTTGATAAATCTCAAAAATCAACAACTAGTGAAGTGTTCTGAACTAGTTTTTGTTCAACACAACCCTCTCTATGATGATAATGATGATGATGTTTTTAATCAACAACCAGTGAAGGAACAACACAGTGATACAACTTCAGAATCAGTTTCAGACGAAGTTGAATCTATTCATGAACCTACATTTCAAGAGTTTTCTTTTGATTTCAGTGAAGAAAACTTTTCAATGATGCATCAACATGCAATAAATCTGCTTCCACGGATTTCAAAGCAATAGGTTCATAATACTCTTTCCAAGCCCATCATCAGAACTTGGGAAGAAATCATCTACAACAAGAATAGAACATGAATTGGATATGAAAAGGAAGTTACCTTTCATATTCCTAATTATTCAAGACCAATCAAGTTCCAAAGTGCTAGATTCCTTCAAGAAGATTCACTTTCACATGTTCTAGTTCAACATCAGAATGATAAGTGTCAACATTGTAATCGATTTGGTCACAAGGAAAATCAATGTTTTGATCTCCATCCTTGCCAACATTGTGGCAAGAACAACCATTCCTCAGATAGATGTTCAACACTGAAGAAACCTGCAACATTGAAAATTCACTATGAGTGGATTGATCCTTGGCAGTGGTCATCAACAACCAAGCGATTATATAATTCTTACTGAAGAATTAAATCTCGAGTAAAGACCAATATTGTAGCACATAACATTTTTGTACCTCACATAAGTGGTCCCCTTATGGCGTAGCTTTCGAGCATGGCCCTCACGGGATGAGATAACATGTGGTTTTTTTTTCTGCAGACCCACTTTGTGTTGTACTCAAACAGAACAAGTATGGTACTCTCTTGAGCATAGAAGGGGGGAGTACAATGATGTAACTCTCGTGCACCTTAAGGGGGGAGTACAATGATGTAACTCTCCTGCACCTTAAGGGGGGAGTTCAAAATTCCAGTGATGATGGTTCATGAAACCACTTGTGGTCTCTCCTTTCAGTTGAAAAAGAGGGGAATTTATAATGGAATTGAAGATGGTTGTCAGATAGAAAGTTTCGACAACAAACATCAAGTATGCCATATGGGCATGAAATTTGCCAAATGGGCAACTGCGGTCTGTAGATGACAGACTTTGGCAGAATTATGGTTCAATAAGTTTAAGTTGAATCATACATAATTGGGATGTTTGATTTTGATTTTGAGAGCAATGATGTGGACGTTTGGTTCACATAGATGGTCATTTGACCTAGCAGAGGACACGAGGATCTTTCTGCATTGCAGCTTGGCATTTGATTGAGTTGTCAGGCATTTTTCATGGATGTGTCAGACTAGAAGTTGATTCACTTCTCTTGGTTCACTCTCATTAGATTGGAGTTTACATTTAGTAAACAATTTGCATGCATCCTGGCTCACATGATTACATAGTGAGATTTTCTAGAGATGGCAGGCTTTGACAGGATTATGGTTCAATGACTTGCAATTGAATCATACACATTATACATTGGGATGTTGTTGGACACTTAAAAGTGTCAATATTGGTTAGTGGTTATCCAAAAACCATCAGATACATGTTATCAATTGGTCAGTGGTTATCCCAAACCACAGATTTAGAGAGCACTTTCAGTGATACACTGATAGTAGAGTGGTGATACTACATGTTCACCAATTAGCAGAAGACATCAGATTCTTCTATCTAAAATACTTGGCAAAAATGATCAAATTGTCAAGCAATCAGGGAATGTTCAGATATTGCAACTGTTCACTTCCATATCTCAGCTCTCTTCCAGTTCATTTCAAATGAACATGTTCAACATCCAGATTGGCGGTTTTTCAGGCAGTTCTTCATTGAGTCTCAACTCAAGAGTTTCAGTATGAAGACTTGGAATTGATACCAATTTATGCTTTATTTCTGGTATTATTGATCATACTTGTGATTGAGGGGAGTATTGTTAGCCTATGGCTTACCTTTACCAATCACTAAGTCTAAATTGTCACCTATATTTGTATTATTCATTTAGGATATTACTAATATATCCTCAAGTGATGACTAATGAGTTAGTTAAGATTGCCTAGCCTAGTCATCATGCATGATTTTAGGATCTAGAGCAAATCTCTCTATGAGGTGGCATCACCCATAGTACTATAAATATGTAACATTGGAGTGAATACATGTGTGTTGGCTAGTGAGCCTTTTCTTCCATGTTGTTATTCTTGTCTATGTTTTATCAGTGCCTCCAAAATACAATGGAATGATGAGGATATGACCTCCTAAGAATCCTCCAAAATGAATACAAAAGATATCCAAGAGCCCTCGTTGTATTTGTTTCCCCCCTCTAGCAAAGTGCACCCTTTTTGGCTATAGAACCCCAAGGAAATTCAGCCTCTAAGAATATGACATCTGAATCACTGAAACCAAGTGCCAAAATGTAGATCAGGTGATATGAAATCCCTCTGGTGAATTTCCTGACTGTTGGGTGAGATCTCACCCTCCAAAATACTAGATCCCCTATGGACAATGCGCCTTCTTGAAGAGAAACAGCCACGCCCTCATGAGTGATAGTATGAATGGGATGAAGAATCCACTCAAAAAATGATGCAAAAAGGCGCTAGGGTGATGGAAAATGATCCTGGAGTGAGATATACTGAATATCTAGCCACCTCTGATCAAATCGAACTACTCTCTCAAGAACAATGTGCCCTAACTCTGCATAAAACCTCCAACAATACGCCCTGCCTCCACATTTGCCCATGTAACTGAATGGTAACTAATGTAGAATGGTGAGGGAGGAATATTTCACTTCTGTGACCAATATTGGACCAGGTTGGGTGGGATATTTCACCATCGAGCTGATCTCTAGGGTTTGTTCAGTCAAAACACTCAAAACCCCCAAGTGCATGGACTTTCTAGCTAGAAGCTAGACATCAAAATGATAATCAACATAATGAGAGAATAGAGGCCCTTATATCTCTTTTTTCCCCCTTGTTCACCTTTTCCCTCCAAGTGAATTTTACTTTATTTTTATTATTCTTTAATTAAATCACTTTATTAATTAATTAAAAAATGATTTATTCATGTCGATGGCTTCTCCGACCATTGAAAGTCACTTCTCATCATCTACTCCTATAGTTCTCTTCATCTTGATTCTGATGAGCTATTACACTAAGAGGTTTCTCCAACTATTATGCCCAAAATGACCTTCTTAGTGAAATTAATTAAAATATGACTCATTATAACTCAAAATTACGTAAATCGTTAGAACGCAACGGAACCAAAGCCAAGTTGTGTGGAATGGATCTTGATGATGAAATATGATGAACAATGGAATTCGGGACCAATATAACCCCTCAATAACTCCTGAACTCGTTGTCACCCCCCATATGGCTACTTTGGTAGGCATAACACTATGTAATATAATAATATCCAAAAACAGGGACATTACAACCACATCCGCCATTGTTGATGATTCCTATTGCGTTCTACTACCTTTCTTCAATGGTGGACACTGTGAAGCATAATGACCTTTCTCATGGCAAGCAAAACACTTAACCTTTCTAAGGTCCTTCTTCTTCCTTTGTTCTGGAGATGCCTCTCTCCTTGGAGAACCATTTATTCTACCCTTCCTAGTGTGAGTAACCAGGGCCAGGTTCTCATCATTGATACCTCTTTTCTTACCATTCCTAGACTCTATTTGAGCCTCCTCCTAGATACAATCGATCCATGTCTATCAAATGGTGGAAACTTCTCTCGTGCACAAATCCCATGTGAAAATGGTTCCTGAGACATGGGAAAACCATTCAATGCCACATTCACCAACTTTGTGTCATCAACTGCCTCACCAATGGATACAAGTTGATCATGAATATAAGTGATCCTCATGAGGTAGCTAGAAATTGTATCTAAATTGGACATCTCAATAGATTGGAGTTGGTGCCTCAAAATCAACTTATGGCTTGCATTCTCGCATTGGTACAAACCCACCAAAGCTTCATACATATCTTTTGTTGTTTTATTCTTAGAAATATGAGGAATCAAGTGATCCTTCATAGAATCTAACAATACCCACTTGGCCTTCACTTCTCTCTTCTGATGAGATGTCAATTCCCGTGGATCATTGGGATTTATAATCACCGTCTCAACATACTCTTTGAGATCATACTCTTCCAAGAGAAAAAGAAGCATAGCCTTCCAATCCCAGAAATTAGTGGCCTCTTCCAACCTTTCCTCAACTCTGAGAGTGCCCACAATTGTGACCTTACCATAAAAAAACATTTGCAGCAACAAAAATCTGCAACAACTGTGTCTCAAGAGATAACTCCCTCTCTCTCTATATCTTACACTCTAATACCATGTCAAATTTTTAAGCATCTAATTTCAGATCTAAAAATTACTTCCAAGTGACTTAAAATAATAAACCCTAGTGTTGTTATCACTGAATAGTTTTACATTGAAATTATGACATAAAATTATAGCGAAAACATAAATATCATAGAGAAAACATCCATTTGCAAGAGACACAATTTCCTTGGCACAAGTGCTCACTCACTTATTCCAACTCCATAATGTCACAATGTCTCCTCACATCGCCTCTCCTTTTATAGGAGTCCAAAGTGAGTTTAGAATCCCTTAACTTACTTTAAGGAGTCCTCCACTAAACTCAACATTAAATTAGACTTGTTTATTCCTCTATGTGGGTTTGAAGCCCCAAAATGTGGCTATGAATCCCTAACACAAGCCCCCACTCCAAACAAAAAGGGTTTTCACCAAAATCAAAATGCAATGTGAGTGCCAATGATGATTCCCACATGCTCAATACTAAGGATAATGTGGGAATACCTCCTGATGCTACAAAACATCAACATATCTAAGGGTTGCAACGTATGTCACACCCTTGACTAAAGCCTTTTCTCTATATTTTTTTGGGTCTTTCCTAGAATATTGTTGTTTCACAAGAACAAAAGTATAATTGATCACTGAAGAAATCTTAGATGCATTATAAACACTTGAAAAACATTTTTCATTTGAATAAATACACTTGTAATCATTTTTATCTTGCATAAGATAAATCCTAGCCTTTTTTCTCACCTGTACTTAAACGGTAAGCTTATGATCTAATTTAGGGATTCCCCCCTTAGGAAGGAAACCATTCATCCAAACCTAGAAGTGTGGGGCAAGGATGTTGAAGTGAAAGTAGGTTTCTTGCATGTATTATCCTTAGGTTTTCCCCTTGGAGAGGTTGGAATTTTCCTCTAGGGAGGATATGAGAGATAATATTTTTGGCACCATTGTCAGGGACAAGGTCTGTTCCCTAATTTAACTTAAGTTTATATTCAACTTTATTTTGGTGAATTATATCCAAGTTTACACTTAGATTTGTTTTTCACTTGGAAACTCCATCAAAGGAAGGTTCCAGTAGAGATTTCCAAACACAAAGTTCAAACCAAACCCTTTACCGAAGTCTTTCGAACCTTGAAAAATTTTATCGAAAAAGGAGAGAGGTTTCCCAAGCTTCTAGTATCATTCCTATAAATCCAAAACCTTATGTAGTTCACCAACCAACAATCAATATGGGTGATAGGCCATGGGTAAAAAATGTCTATAAACCCCTCAACATGACTGGTATAAATGAGTTCCTGCATGATTTGCCTAACAAGTATAACAAGTGGTTTCCTAAATACACTAGAAATAATGTCATGACTTCTGAGAAACACCTTGTGGATTTATACTAGGTACTGGGTGAGCACTCGGTTCCTAATGAAGATAAGGATATTGTTATGAACTTGTTTTCCCTATCCTTAGAAGAAAATGATAAAACTTGGTGTATTCGTTTGATTGACAATAGCACCACTCATTGGAACACTTTTCATGATTCTTTCATGAAGATATGGGCCGTTAGAAAAGATGCAAGACTGATGCTTACCCAACTACATGAAATGAAGAAGAAGGATAGTGAAACAATTAATGATTTCAATGAAAGATTAGATAAATTGTTGAAGTATTTCCCTCTTAACCTGAAATCCAATGATGCCACGATTTTATTGCACTATACAAATGCATTTGAGGGGAATTTTGGGTTCTTGTTGAGAGATAAATCCCCCAATACTTTAGAAGGAGCTAAGGAACATGCAACCAACATTGAGGAAAATTTATTCTCCTCAAATTTGAACCGTTCAATGCTTCTAGAGCTTATACTTATAAGGGTGAATCAAAGAAGGCATTAGTCAACACCACAAAAGACTCCCCATATATGTTGGAATTATTCGCTAATGCTATAAATAGAATGGAAGAAATTTTTTCTAAAGATACCGAAGTGATAAAACAAAAAAAACAATCCATGCAAAATAAGATTGTCCAATTAGAAAGGAAAAACAGGTTTCAACAAAGAGGGTACCCAAATTGGGACTAGTCAAAACAAATCCATCAAAGTCAAAAATTCCCAAAACCTCTGGGTGGAAACAACATTGTTGAACAAGAGGACATAACTGGTGCAACCCATGTAGTCAACCCCATAGTCAGGACTCTTCCATGCATGCTAAAGAAATAACTCAAATGAAAAAAGAGTTCAACGATGAAAGCACAAGTGATATAAATAAATTTTTCGGAGAATACCCAGACATAGTCAACAATATTAACGAGGTTGATCAAGTTTCCATTGAAAGGATAAACCAACCTAAGCCCTCCTAGGAAGAAATCAAACGAAGGATAAGAGAAAGGGAGTGGTTGAGATACCAAAGAAGAAATAAACAAGGTTTTCAACAATCCCAAGATCACCCAAAACAACAACTTAGCCAAGAAATGCATAAAGATATCCTTGAGAGGAAACAACCCATCCAACCAATAAGGACCACAGAAGATGGATCAACTTCACAGACACCAAAAAATGAAATCAACATAGACTTGGACCTCTATCTCTCAAAGTCTTACATATCTATCCCTTTTGTTGAACTTATGAAAGTTTCTTCACTTAAGAGGAAAGTAGGGAAGGTTTTGGGTTTTGTTGATGATGATCCATCACAAGATAAACCTATAGTCCTCCAAACAATTGATAGGGAATCTTTTAATCGAAAGAATGATCCATTTTACATCTCCTTAGGTGTCAATGACTTGATCTTGCACAACTGTATGTTAGATACCGGGGATTCAACCAACATCATGCCTCTTAGTGTTATGAAACAACTTGGCCTTAAGACAACACAATCTTACATGAATGCTTATGCGATGGATGCTAGAGAGGTTAAGGTTTATGGTGTAATTAATAATTTGCTCGCATATCTGGTAGGTGAGCCTAACATTAAAATATTGATGGATATAGTGGTGATTGATGTTCTTGATTCATGGGGTATGTTATTGTCGAGAAACTTTTCCCATGATCTAGGTGGTTCTCTTCGAATGGACTTATCTCATGCCACTTTACCTTCTTATGAGGGGAGACCAATGATTTTACATGATTGACAACTTAGGAAATACCATGTGGAAGACCCTAGAGACCCTATGAATGATTTTTTCTGCATGGTGGATGATAACTTAGGCAATTATGCCACACTTTCTCATTCCCTACCCCCTGTACTCGTTGAATAAGAGACCCATGATAAAATATGGACTATGTATTTTGATGGGGCTCAATATCAATTAGGGAATGGGTTTGGAATTGATTTGATATCACCCAAAAATAACACCCTTAGATTTTCATATCAACTAGAGTTTGAGGCCACATTGTTGAGTATGAAGCCTTACTCTTAGTGGTTGGAATATCCAAATGCTTAGGGGTGAAAAAGTTATAAGTCTTTGTCTATTCAGAGCAAGGAATCGGTAATGAAAATGATTGACAAATTTTTATCTTTCTCTATCAAATATATCCCAAGAAGTCAAAATGACTTAGCTAATAATTTAGTTGTCCATCCTTCCTCTAGCCAAACCTAAGAAGAAACCATATCTAGGGACATTATCAAAAATATATTATACAAACCCTATGTCCTATATTTCCTTGAGTACTAGGAAGTTTTTAAAGATGATAAGCATATAGAGAGGTTCATGAATAGTGAAGGTGAATTCACTGATAGGAGGATTGATTGGGATGACTTAGATGGGATATTTGAAGTAGTTGAGTTGGGATAATGATAAGATACCCAAAGGTTAGATTCCTTTAGAACATAATTTTGATAGACATGACATGTGCAAACGAAAGGCAGATCCCACCAAACCTAAGGATTATATAGAATTCAACAGTGGAAATAATATTTCTATGAAGGAGAGGCAAGATATTGCAGGATTGATAAAGGAGTATAGGGAAATATTTTCTTGGTCATATGATGACCTAAGGTATTACAAAGAAAAAATCATACAACATACTATCCCTTTAACTAAAATGCTAATCCTTTTCAGAAAAACTTGAGAAAATTGAACCCCAAACTTTTACCTTTAGTCAAAAAGGAGTTAGAGAAGTTGTTAACTGCTAAGATCATTGCTCCTACTAAACACTCATCTTGGTTGGAAAACTTGGTCATAGTGAGGAAGAAGAATGGTGAAATCATATTGTGTGTAGATTTTAGAAACCCTCAACCAATTATATTTGAAATATAACTACCCCTTACCAAATATGGATAACATGTTACAACGAGTCATTGGGGAAGGTATGTTGTCAATATTAGATGGATTTTTAGGGTACAACCAAATCTTAGTCAAAGAGGAGGATATATGCAAGACCACATTTGTCACCCCTTAGAGAACCTACGAGTACCTTAGGATGCATTTTGGAATAAAAAATGTTGGGTCCACTTTCCAAAGGGCTATGGAATTTTCTTTCAAAGATTTAATTGGAAAAATCATCAAGATTTACCAAGACAATTTGATGGTATTCTCAAAGAATAGAAAAATTCATATCCAACACCTAAGACAATTTTTCAACATCTGCAGAAAATTTGGAATATCCTTAAACCCAAAAAAGTATGTGTTTGGATTTGACGAAGGGAAATTGTTGGGACACATTATATCTAAAGATGGAGTAAAAATAAATCCAACTAGGGTGGAGGCTATTCAAAGTATCCCCTTACCTAAAACTAAGAAGACTCTCCATTCATTCTTCAGTAGAATCAACTTCATTCGAAGGTTTGTCCTTATTTTTTATAAAATCATGAAACCCATTTCCAACATGTTAAATAAGGATTGTGAATTTAAGTGGAATGACAACCATAGAGCCTCCTTTTGAGAAATTAAATGTGCTATAAGCATGGATCTAGTCCTGGTTAGACCTGATTATTCTAGAAACTTCTTATTTTTTCCTTCGCTTTATAAGAAATAATAGCTAGTGTCCTCTTGCAAAAGAACAAATAAAATCAAGAACAACCTATAACATTCATGAGTCATGTTGTAACATACCCCAAATTTTTCATAAAATTTAGGTGTTTAGATTTTATTTTTAAGTTTATAGTTTTCTCTGTATGCTAGGTAAATAAAATGGGATTAAAAATTAAAAAAATAGTTTAGGAGTTTGATTTATTCTAGCATTACATAGGTTTATGCGTTGGTTAAATTAATGTTGCTTTAATTTTTATCATAATTATTTAGTGTTAAGATTTGATAAATAAAATGTTACTACTAAAATTTTATTAGAAACTCTAATAAAAAATTAATTTTATATCATTTCAAATTTATTATATAGTTATATGGATTTAAATTAATAAAGTGCATGCTTTATTGCATATCATGCCCAACTTTTCATATCAATGGTCCACAATCAATCACGCCCCCGCATGTCCGACATTTAACAAAGGGATGGGGGGGGGTGGGGGGGAGCAAAACTCAACTAGAGTTA
>ML820846.1:30684-50575 GCA_009831015.1 Picea engelmannii
GACAGTAGTGGGAGGTAAAAATCACTTTATATCAATAATGCCAACAAATCAATTTCTGCCATGTGTAATCAAATAAGAGCATGTCATGTATCCAATAAATGTGATTTGGATTCGATGACTAAGAGCCTACCAGACTACAATAAGGGATAATGGAAGGTCACCAAGATGACGACATGTGGAAGGTCAAGTCTACATGCACAAAGCGTACAATCATTTTTATTTTTTTCTACTTATTCCTTCTCATCATCATATTTATATAATACTTCGCATCCAAATGTCAGTTGTCACATTTTTATCTTAATCATTCATAATGATTTCACCAAGATTCTAGCAATTTAAATCTTAGTCATCTACAAAAACTCGAGTTAGTTGTCCAATCATAGTATACAAAGGTTATATCACTCGTGGAAGGTTGAGATTACAGAATGATTGAATATAATCAATCATGTTAGGAGGGTGATACATGTATCTTCATTCGTGACACATCAAGAAATATTCACATTTCATAGACAATTAAAATAATGGATGAATAATTATTAATTATGAGAAACAATTATCTATTATATAAAGATCAGATATGACTAGGTCATAACGAAGTATCAAAATATGTGTGCATGAGATAAGATAGATCATTTTTGTTTCAATTGAAATTATGTTCCTGATCAATAACATGATCTTGACTGAGATTTATTGGGAAGAGACAATTATAAACAATAAGTTTTTCCTAAGAAAACTCTGTCAATATTTTTCTGGTTATATGTATGTGTTCATGTTTCTAACTTTGCACCTTCATTTCAACTATCTATGTGAGGTTCCTGGCAGAGTTTAGTCTCATTTACAACTCATTTAGTTACTACAGTTCACTCCTAGCTAGGATATAATAGGATAGATTAGTTGTTGGATCATGTTGTCATTGATGCCAAAGGTTTGATTGATTGATGTCAAAGGATTCATGTCAAGTGATTGATTGATGTCAATGGATTAACTGATGCCAAAGGATTGATTGATCGATTGTTTGATGTCAAAGGAACAATGCCTTGTCATAACATACTAATGTAATATGTATTTTCCTTGATGTGAATGGATAGATTTCAAGTGGAATCATAGTCATATGATGTCATCAATGAGTTTCCATTGATACATGATGCAAAGATGAATATGGATCAATGAGTTGTCATTGATACATGATGAAGATGGATCAATGAGTTGTCATTGATATGTGATGCATAGATGAAGATGGATCGATGTGGTTTCATTGATATATGATGCATAGTTGGTTTGATGTAAATATGACTCATTATTGTCTTATCATGGTTGATGAGGAGTACAAATGGATGAACTCCAAAGTGGTCCCCTTATGGTGAAATCCCTCACGGGAAGACGCTTTGCGTTTGAGTTATCCTAGAAGTGTGGTTAGAGAACCCATTATTATATGTGGAATAATGAGATGAAGATCAGTGAAATTGTTAGTGAAATTATCCTAGATGGATAATGCTTGTCATACCATTTCTGGCGGTATGTGGAACGCCACATAACTCTTCACGGTTTGAGAGTTATGGCCTTATGAAGTTGGAGGACCCTCATATGATGGCTTGAAGCCCCAAAAGGTCAAATAAGTTAAAATGCCTACAAAAAAGATATTATTTAAATAAAGAGAAGTTATTATTTAAATAACAAAGTAAAGTGACAAAGTCAAGGAAGATTATTTTAATAATCAAATAAATGGAGAACTTTCTATTTATGGAAAGTAGTTATGAGAAAGGTAACCCTAAAATGAAGAAAGAGGGTTAAGTGGTCAAGCGGCTATTGGATATATGGACAAGTGGAAAATTGGGAAACGTTGAACATAAGTGACTATGTGAAAAAAGTGGCTATGTGGGCCTAGTGACCTAGAAGATGCTTCTAAGGAAGCTACTTGGAGAGTTTAAATAAGAGGCAAGGGGTATCTTGTAAAGAGAAATATCTTGAGCATGTATTGAAGATCTATTCTGAGAGAGAGGAGATCTAGAGAATCTCATGGATGCATCAAAGGTTAAGCAAGTCTGAGATCATGACGGAAAAAATATCTGAAGTTCATAAACCATAGTTTTTGAGGTATACGAGGGATGCAGTGACCCAGGGCACGTACATACATGGGTTGAATGAGGATAGATCACATACAGTGGATGAAGTCTTGAAGACTTGTGTGTAATTTGGTGCCAGGCTCTTGAAGACTGGAGCAGGTTCCGGATCTGCATTCTATGGGCTCAGAACTGCCATAGAAACTCTGGTATGGTTACATCGTTGTCTTAATGGATACTCTTGCTTGTTGTGTGGTGAATGCTTAATGCATTCTTGGTATGGTTGTTGTGATTTGGTTTATGTTGGTTGATGGAGTGAGAAAAACTCTAATGATTTAGTACATATATGATTGCTATAGTATGTTGATTTCTTATACATGATTGAGTAGCATGAGTAAGAGCATGAGTAAGTTGTTGAAGAGCTTGGATGTGTTTTGATTGGTTATGGGTCAGTGAGAGACATAAGAGAATGTGATTGAAGGTTGCAGAAGATCTGATTTCATCTTGAAAAGAAAACCCTAAGTAACTTAGAAGTGATACGCAGGTTGTAGTACATATTGGCCACGTACATACGCGAGTTGTACTACTGGTAGTGCACATACATACGTGAGTTGTACTACTGGTAGAGCACGTACATACGCACGCTGCACTATCGACAGGTCGTTGTAACACCCTATTTCCCCCAATTTGTAATTAATCATAAAATAAGAATTCCCATGCTAATGCATGAGGAAAATGTAAATGTATTATTGTGTGAATTACCAATAACTGACTGCGGGGGTGAAGCCTTGAAAGTGTTAGCCATTATATCACTAGAGGAAGAATGTGAGAACTATACAAGAGGGTTCATATATCAAATAACCCCAAATCTCCCTTGATAAGGATGACAAACCTCCTTCGAATCCCAAGGAAAGGAAATCAGTCAATGAAGAAAGGACTGGTGGTTGAATCGCCAACCACCCCCATGAATGGAAACATGGGCTATCAGTCTGAAGTACCACAGGGACCTGTAGACCTAAGCTTCCTTCTAATAGAAGGAACTAGATGGGTCGGCAAAAACCCTCCTAGGAAAGAGGGACACACACACGGGGAGAGGAGAGACAGAAGACGAGGGCAAAAGCTCGCAAGGGAGAGGTGCGAATCTCTCCAGCGATTCACAAACAGTAGGTCATGAGCTTGATGTTGAAGAGAATTTGAGAAACCTTGCCGAGGCCACAACCGAGTGAGAAAGCTCCGAGTTGCAGAAAATAGGACCCGAACAAAAGTTGAAATAGAGAGAGAACCCTCAAGAACTGTGAGAATTCCCTGGTGATATCATGGCTTGGAATGGGGGTGGCTAGAGTGCTAAGAATGAATGCCTCTAAGCCTATGGTCAGGTGGAAGGATGAACACCCACAGTCAGTTGGTTGGCAGCATCCTGTAATAGATAAGTGATTTCTTACCCTGTTTAAATTATCTGTAACTGTGTATGAATCGACTATACTGGGTATGTTGCAAGAATCAGGCATATTTCTTAATGGATATACTGTATCCCCCCTTATTTCTATTTGATTGTATAATTAGGCCAGTAAGAAAGCATATGGTTAGGATAGGTTGTATACCCATAAAATACTTGTGTCTTATGGTGGCATAAGCCCGAGTCACGAACTATGCGTTCGTTGACCGTGGACACAGTTTCATGTACGCAGGTAAAAATTCCTAATCCTTTTGAGTCCCTTAGAGGATGAAGTCTGTTAATCTCGGGATGGATAGCATTTTCAAAATGCAAGCAAGGCCCAAAACCATCAGGGCTCGCAGAGGAAGCAAAGGCCGAGGCCTTTGAGACTTTGAAATCTTCCAAGGAAAAGGAAGAAAGCGTGAGCTCAGGGAGGAGCTATAGCTACCGTCAGATCTCGCGAGGATAGCCGATAGCCATCTGATCCAAGAGAAGTTGCACGAGGTTTAACCCTCACATACGCAAAGGTGAGGACTCGTCAAAGTCCCAAAAAGATTAGGACCATCCATTTCAGAGGACACGTGGCAGAGATATAAACCCATCAGGGTTTTGGATACCGAAAGGTTGAAGGACTAGAATCATGGAGTCGTTTCATCACGAACTCCCAGTTCGAAAAATCCCGATACAGGAGAGGAGCCATCGGATTTCAGTATTTCGGCTATTCGAAGTTCGAGATGTAGAGGAGGTTGTGGCCTTGGTATCGAGAGTTTCAAACTCCTGGTACACGAAATAGCGAAAGCATCGGGACCTTACATTTCATAGGACACGTGGAAGAGATCCGAACCCATTAGGGTTTTGGATACTGAAAGGTTGAAGGACCAAGAGTTTGGTTGCAGAAGATTCACGAAATCGCAAATCCCGAAGTCATGAAAGGTGCATGCGGTTGAAGTTTCGGGAAAATCCCTGAAAGGAGATTTTGGTAATTCGGTTACCGGGAAAACAAGAGGTAAGAGTTTTGAACTCTTGACCCATAAAACCCCGAAAGGATTTGGGTCGTTGGATAAGGAGAGGCTTTGAGTCGTTGATCTCTCTCAAGAGGAGGACTAGAATTTCAGGATTTGTCACTTCGGTACTTTGGATGCCAAGAGTACGAGAGGACAAGGAATTGGAGCAACAGGACTTGCGAAGTCCCGAAATGTGAAAACCCGAAAGCGTTTGGAGGAGTAGTGTCGGGTCACGGAATAGGGACAGTTTCGGCATACCGAGGTTCGGGATTTCGGAAGTTCTGAGGACAAGGAACTGGGGTGCTTTGCATTGAAACTCCTGAAGTTGCGGAACACGACGTATTTTTGGAGTGGGGCTGCAGTATCAAGATTTCATAACTTCGGCATTTTGGGGTTTGCAGACGCCTAGTTTGATTGGCCTGTGGCCATAACCAATGATCACATGGAGGTGGACAAGGGAGCAAATAGCTTGTGCTAGGCCCCTATAGGATTTCGTGGATTCTATCCCGTGAAGAAGAGCGAAAAGTTTGTTATGCCGTAGTGGGTGTGTGACAAACTAGTATCAGAGCATGGTTGCAACACTTGGCCTGCTTGGGCTCATGTACGAGACGTGGAAGGAGATATTGTTATCTGCATTTTCTCTTTAAGAAGAAGGACCGCAGAATGAAAACTGTAATTTGGGGATTTATTTAACCCCTCTGTTAAAATGGTAACTACTCTTATAGCAGTAAGGATGCACTGATCAATATTACTGATAAGACCTGAGTGTGAATAACATAGGTGGAATAAATTGTGCTATGGAGTGGCACAAGCCAGAAAAGGGACATGAACTGAGTTGTTCTGTTACAAGTGTAACGATGGCTACCTACTAAAGTAGGTAGAGTCTCTTGCAATTGAGATGGATGGTTAGGTAAGAATTAAGATCCAAATGAAGAACTCCTTCATGATTTGAGAAATCTGGTAAGGACTGGTAGGATCCTTAGAAAGTTGTAATTACTGCATTATTAAAATACTAAACCCTGAGCATATAACTCCTCATGGTTGAGAGGACTGATGAAAATATGTAGGGTTAGATTACCTGACCTATAATGGTTAGGATCGACAACAAGGATAATCTGTTTGAGCAAGATTAAGAGAAGTCCTTTGGGACTGTTGCTAATTCCCCAGAGTGACCCTTGTTGGTTGTTCCCATAAAGAGAGGGTAACATCCATATGAGTTATGACTATGAGATTAGTCCTATAAGTAACTTAAAATCTCAAAAGAGATAGCTAGGAAAATTGGTATGTCGAACATGCGTATAGAATCAAGCTTGTGTTAAAATTTGAAAAATCCAGAGGTTGATCATGGAGTATACCAGGAGCAGTAGTGGGTTTAAGTCTTCAGAGGAAACACTTAGAAAAAGTTTCTAAGTTTCAAAGAGCTAAAGAGTTCAAAGGTGAAGCATCGAAAAATGAAGTTCGAAGGAAGAGCAAGTATGAAGGATTGAGAGGGAGAAATCCTTCAGAAAAGAATTTTGAAGATTGGATAGGATCGAGAGTCAAGATCCATTCTGAAAGAACTGAAATGTTTCGAGTTGTTCGATCTCAGAGAAGTAGCGCACTGGTTAGTTGTGAGGAGATTCTGGAATTTCGCAAAACCAAAAGGCTTGGAAGAAGCAATGAGAATTCACAAAAAGATCATAGTCATTGATCAAGGAGGGATTTGGACCATTGATCGTCCAAAGAGAATTTCACAATTTCAGGGATCGAAGGATTCAAGGTTCTTCATAACGGAAGCCCTGAAGTCGTGAAATGTGAAATCATGACATAATCATAACCGTTGGGTGGAGAGCCATTGGTGACCGTTGATTTGATCTGAAATTTCAACATTTCAGGTATCGAGAGTCTGAATGGACGGTGGAATTCTCGGAGGGAGGAATACCAAAATTCCATGAACCGTTAGATCTAGTTTATTAGTGGAGAAGATAAGGTTGATAAACTCTCATCACTCACAAGCTCAGGAGGAATAGTATCCATTAGATTGGAATCAACGAGAGTTGTTGATCTAGAGCTTCGAGGTTTCGTATATTGGGAAAATAGAAGCGTAGACTTTCCAAAGTCGTGCTAGGTAAATCATCGATTCAATCAAGGCCGTTGGCTAGTGGATGACCTGAACCGTGGATCTAGTGTAATTGGATCTTCGGGAGTTGGAGGTTTAGAAGTCAATAGGTAGAGTTTTGAGGACTCACATGTCACAAAATCCCGAAAGGTGGAAAGTCGGGATTTGATCAGGATCGTTGATTGCTAGAGAGATTTGGGCCATGGGATCTAGGTTGTCGAACCCTCATGGATTAGAATTTTTGGGAGACGATGGGGTGTTGTCCCCAAATTCGTTGAAACGTGGGATCCTGACGCGTGTCTAGGAGTTGACCCCAGGTTTCGAGCAGAGGGTCATGTGAATAAAAGAGCCAAGAAAACTTTAGCTTCGGTCTTTCAGGTTTTGGATTTCGGAGATCAAGGAACTAGAGTTCCTTGCAAAAGGAATCCTGAAATCGCGAAATGTGAAGCGCCTTTTAGTTTGGATCATGGTCACCACTGGTGGTCATGTGAGGAGAAGGCATGAACTAGCATGATGAATACTTAGCTATGTTCAATTGTACTTAAGTACATGAGTTTAATGCATTATGAAGCTTCATAATAAGAAGCCTGATATTAATACCAGCAAGGTATGAATGATATTAAATGTGCAATTAATGCACATGTATGATGTAAGAGTATAAGTATACTAGAGGCCCAATATGATTACCCTGATGAGTGAAACGTGAAGCAAGTATTGCTCTTGCCCAGATTAAATGAATACTATGGAGGCATAGTTGACTCCATTCTGGGGAGTCATGAAAGTTTTGTTCCAAATAATAGCCTAAGGGGAATGTATTCCATTTCCTCAGGAAGTACCAATATAATTAGATGAAAGGGTAAATGAGCAAAGATTCTCTCTTGTCATAAAAAGAGACAAATGATTATGCCTCTAAGAATCACATGAGAATGATTGTGAATCAATCAGAATTGACTGACCTTAATAGTAAAGATGCATGTTTATATTCCTTCAGGGGGATATTTAGTAAAAAGCTAAAACTAACTCAAGGTTTAGGCCATCACAAATAATGATGGATATGAAACAAGGAAGTTGCATGCCGAAGAAGTTCCCGGTGGAGGAACTGTGTAAGGACTTTGCCAGAAGAACAGAGTCACAACCCTAATAATTGTTGAAGGTTGGACAATGGGATGTAAGGCATGTCCATATATACAAGAATCTTGGATTACATTTTGAAAGAATCATGCAATTAATAGAAGACTAACAACTGAATATTGACCATTCTCATAATCGAATGGAAGTGTGTAGGATGCACATGTTCATGATTCATCATGAACAAATAGTTGCTATTAAAGCATGTTGCAGTATCCCAAAAAGGGTCAGGGTGGGGCCTAACCAAGGCGGCTCAAGGAAAAGAGCAGGAAAATCCCGACAAGGAGTAGAATTGAAAAAGTAGAGAAGGGACAGTAAGGCCTTGGAGATAACTTGACTGGGCTGAAAAGCCCCAGGCGATGTAGAAATAATTTGAAGAAGGGGAGATCCTCAAATCTTTCCTTGTTGTGCATTATGTTTTCTATGGGATGAAAAAGCTAGTACATTGATGAACAAAAATGTTTTGACACCACAATGATGATGATTGTAATACTGTGAAAATGATTGAGAACTGTTGTGTTACACTCATGAAAACCTTAAGGATAGTGTGATGAAGTACATACAGATATGTTGGGGCATATCTGAAAATATTTTTTTTTAATTTAAATGCTATGGTACTTGCATTTTAATTTACATGACGACTAATGTGCCTATGGTGTATGTCATGTGTAGAAAGAAATAATATTGGAATTGTTGAGAAAGATAGTTGCCAATGATGGGCAACCTCAAACAGAGAATGACCAGGAAAAAGGTTGTGAGTGAAAGATTGTTGACGAGATTGTAAAATTCCCCATAAAGCTTTGGTGATGAAGTAAAAATAAGAAAGAGGGTGCTAGCAGCCAAGAAACAGTATAAATATATTAGTCTCTGTGTGGCACAAGGTATGAAGGGATTTGGTAAGAACCCCTTTTGAAATATTTTATTGACTTAGTGTTATGCATAAACTTGAAAGGTAGTTGTATGCCTTGGATACCCAAGTAAGGTATGAACCAGGACAAAGAACCAGAATGATGGAGGTATGAACCTCTGGTAGTAAATGCTATTTGTAACCCTTGGATGAATTCATGAATTGATATGTCATGAATGCATTGACAATCAAGGAATGTGTAATGACATTCATGTGAAAATTTTGAGTTCATGAGTATTGATTTGGGATCATGATCAGCCTATAGCAGGTAGTATGGTCATATTGTAAGAATGAAATAAAATGAATAAACCATATGAGGAAAAGGTTGGTTAAATTCCAACACCCCATGGCTAAGATCTTGTCATAAAGTGTGACAAACTTGAAATCAATGCAAGGGTGCATTGGGTATGAATGTGGCCACAAATGTTGGCGCATTCATTAAAATCAATTGACTTTCGAATCACATTTTGAAAATTGGTAGGTTGGAATGATGCATAGGTAAGGGATGAGGCATCCTTTCTCTTTGAATCCTTGAATAGATGAAATGACCTGGACTGTTAGTATACTTGATTTTCGAAAAGAAAAAAAAAATTAATGTACACAAAAAAAACAAAAACTAACAATTGTTTGGTTGTGTAAAGAATGAAATTGTAGGGAGGAAAGGGTCATGGATATGGAAGTAAGGTAAGCCCATAGGAAGACCGATTGCCTGCTGAGCCAAACTGCAAGGAAGGGTATTTTCCCCTTTTAGAAAGTAATTTAATTGTTAAGGATGCACAATTCTGAAATTGTTGAGACGATGTTGTAAAGGTGCAATAAAATGTATATGCATGGAAAAGCTAACAAGTTGTTTGGCCGATTGAAGTTGAAATTACAGGAAGAAAAGGGGTCTTGGATATGGCAGCATTGTAAGCCCATAAGGAAGGCCAATTTCCTGCTAAGCCAAATTGTTATGGGAAGGAAAGTCCCATAATTATGAATCTGGTTCCTGTACGGGACAAATATGAAAACAAATTGTGAGATTGGGAAAATCTATAGGTGACAAATTTGCAATAAAATTTTAAAAGTTAGAATTTATAATGATGTCTCATGAATTTTGTATACCCGTGATACAGGTGAGAAGAAAAGACATGTCCAGAAAGGACAAATGAGGGCTGTCAAAGTTGAAGATGATGAACATGGCTACTAATGAGCCATGAAAACCCCGTGATAAGCCATGATTGCCTGAAAATTATTGTGTTGAGGTAACACAAGTCGGAGGTATGCCTCGGCAGAGAAAGACTGAGGGACACCTCGATTGTAAGACTCGATAGAGTCTCTAAAATTTTCCTGTGTGAGAAAACCTTGGCAGGGCAAGATGGACCGCCCGAGGGACTGTATAATAGTGAAGGGGATGCTTGAGCCTGGGCCTGGAGGGTGAGTGACCTCAAGGAAGAAGAGACCTTAATAATTCTTGTAAACTATATGGATCATGCACACAGTGGGTAGTTTCCCATGTGGAAAAACCTTGGAAAGGAAGATGAATCATGATAGCTCTTGTGAACTATTGAATTGGAATCATGCACCCCATGGGTACGTTAAGGAAAGCAATGAGCATGGATAACAAAACTACCATGTCGATACAGATTCACAAATTGCATAGATAAGTATTGTGCAGAGATTATAAAATTTTCCTTTTGAAATTTGAACAACAGTAAGATGTATTCGCACGAAATTGTGATTAATGTGCTTATTGTCCAAGAATTATTGAAGGCATGTGACAAAGACTAAGATCCTAAAAGAGGACCTGATCGAGGATGACGGTCAATACTTCTGAAGTGGCTGAATGAGAAAGGCATGACAAGTGTTTTTGAGAAAGAACACCAAGGACGGTGTTCCTTTAAGGGGGAGGGAATTGTAACACCATGTTTCCCCCAATTTGTAATTAATCATAAAATAGGAATTTCCATGCTAATGCATGAGGAAAATGTAAATGTATTATTGTGTGAATTGCCAATAACTGACTGCTGGGCTGAAGCCTTGAAAGTACTGGCCATGATATCACTAGAGGAAGAATGTGAGAACTATACAAGAGGGTTCATATATCAAATAACCCCAAATATCCCTTGATAAGTATGACAAACCTCCTTTGAATCCCAAGGAAAGGAAATCAGTCAATGAAGAAAGGACCGGTGGTTGAATCACCAACCAACCCCATGAATGGAAACATGGGTTGTCAATCTGAAGTACCACAGGGACCTGCAGATCTGAGCTTCCTTATGACAGAAGGAACTCGATGGGTCGGAAAAAAACCTCCTAGGAAAGAGGGACACACACACGGGGAGAGGAGAGACAACAGATGAGGGCAGAAGCTTGCAAGGGAGAGGCATGAAGCTCTCCAGTGAATCAAAAATAGAATGTCGCGAGCTTGATGCTGAAGAGCATATGAGAAACCTCATCAAGGCCACAACCAAGTGAGAAAGCTCTGAGTTGCAGAAAACATGACCCGAATAGAAGTTGAAACAGAGAGAGAACCCTCGAGAACTGTGAGAATTCCCTGGTTATATCATGGCTTGGCACGAGGGTGGCTAGAGTGCTAAGAATGAATGCCTCTGAGCCTATGGTCGAGTGGAAGGATGAACACCCACAGTCAGTTGGTTGGTGGCAACCTGTAATAGATAAGTGATTTCTTACCTTGTGTAAATTATCTATAACTATGTATGAATCGGTTATACTGGGTACGTTGTAGGAATTGGGCATATTTATTAATGGATATACTATATCCCCCCTTATTTCTGTTTTATTGTATAATTAGGCCAGTAAGAAAGTATATGGTCAGGATAGGTTTTATACCCGTAAAATACTTGTGTCTTATGGTGGCATAAGCCCAAGTCACGAACCATGCATTCGTTGACCATGGACACAATTTCATGTATGCAGGTAAAAATTCCTAATCCTTTTGAGTCCCTTGGAGGATGAAGTTTGTTAAGCTCAATATGGATAGCGTTTTTAGAATGCAAGTGAGGCCCAAAACCATCAAGGCTCGTAGAGGAAGCAAAGGCCGAGGCCTTTGAGACTTTGAAATCTTCTAAGGAAAAAGAAGAAAGTGTGAGCTCAGGGAGGAGCTACAACTACCGTCAGATCTCATGTGGATAAACGATAGCTATTGGATCCAGGAGAAGCTACACGAGGTTTAACCCTCACATACGCAAAGGTGAGGACTTGTCAAAGTCCCGAAAATATCAGGACCGTCCATTTCAAAGGACACGTGGAAGAGATCCAAACCCATCGGAGTTTCGGATACTGGAAGGTTGAAGGACTAGAATCGTGGAGTCTCTACATCACGAACTCCCAGTTCATGAAATCCTGATACAAGAGAGGAGCCATTGGATTTTGGTATTTCGGCTATTCGGAGTTCGGGATGTAGAGGAGGTTGTGGTCTTGGTACCGAGAGTTTCAAACTCTCGGTATGAAAAACAACGAAAGCATCGGGACCGTCCATTTCAGAGGACACGTGGCAGAGATCCAAACCCATCGAGGTTTAGGATACCAGAAGATTGAAGGACCAAGATTTTGGTCACAACGGATTCGTGAAATCGTAAATCCCGAAGTCCCGAAAGGTGCACGCGGTTGAGGTTTCGGGGAAATCCCTGAAAGGAGATTTTGGTAATTCGGTTACCAGAAAAACAAGAGGTAAGAGTCCTGAACCCTTGACCATAAAACCCTGAAAGGATCTGGGCCATTGGATCAGGAGAGGCTTTGAGACGTTGATCTCGCTCAGGAGAAGGAGGACCGAAATTTCAGGATTTGGCACTTCAGTACTTCGGATACCGAGAGTACGAGAGGACAAGGAATTGGAGCAATAGGACTCGCGAAGTCCCGAAACATGAAATCCTAAAATTGTTTGGAGGAGTAGTGTTAGGTCACGGAATAGGGACAGGTTTCAGCATACCAGGGTTCGGGATTTCAAAATTTTTTAGGACAAGGAACCGGGGCATTTTGCGTTGAAACTCCCGAAGTTGCAGAACGCGACGTATTGTTGGAGTGGGGCTACAGTCTCAAGATTTCAGAACTTCAGCATTTCAGGGTTTGAAGACGCCTAGTTTGGTTGGCCTGTGGAAATAACCAACGATCACATGGAGGTGGACAAGGGAGGAACTAGCCTGCGCTAGGCCCCCGTAGGATTTCGAGGATTCTATCTTGTGAAGAAGAGCGAAAATTTTATTATGTCGTAGTGGGTGTGTGACAGTCGCGTACCTATTGACAGATTGATATATGTTGAGGATTGTTTCCTCATATCATTTGGTGTTGAGGGTGTAAGTCGAGTCTTGTATTATAGAGTTGGTGCGCTTGTAGAGTTGTACTCTATTCAGTTGTTGTTGATAACCCAATGATTGTAGTCCGTAATGAAAAGAAAATTGTACATACATCTTGTGTTCTTTGTGTTCCTTGTAGTAATGATTTATTGATGATATATGTAGATTTTATATGTTGTTTATGCATGTTCACATTTAACTGATTATAAATGACAACAATAAGTGATGAGTAAATGGTGATTGCTAACTAAGGAGTTTTGTGAAAGGGAAGTTTGGTAAAAAGATCCATACATTGTTCACCCTGTTAGAATGTGATCATTTTACCATAGACAATATCACTATTGTCACCCAACCATAGGCCGAAGCCACCCTCCGAGCACCTTAACCTTGATAAAGAATCATTTCGGAAGAAAACCCTAGGCTATATATCCAAACAAAGGGTAGCGCACCTTTCTCCAAGGATAGCACACTAAACAAGAGCTGATCAAATAGTCCAAACCATAACCAAGAGATAGTCCAAAACAAAACTGAAATATGCTAGCTGCAGTAGTTGCAACAACATCTCTACTCCAAACTTGCACACAGCTGGCCAACTGTAGTGCACACAAGTCTTTCTTCTGCAGTTGTGAGAATGTCTGCCAGAATGAAGACTGGCCTCCTGTATTTATATTAATTATAGCTAAATACCTGGGCCAACTTCTCATTCTAGGTGCCTATTTACTTAGTATATAATATTTCTTCTGGTCGACTTCTTCTCTTGGAGGCTAATAACCTAATACAAACTATCCTCTTGAGATGACTTGTCTTCTAGGTTTATTAGCCAACTCATTAGGGTTTCTTCTTTCTTCCCGGAATATTCTATTCTCGTTAGGTTTACACGTGGAGGTAAATGCCTCCTGCAACTACATAATATCAACACTCCCTCCTAGCTAGGGAGGTATTGAAGACAATGGTCTTGAGCACAAACATACCATTGAATCAGTAGCATCTTCATACTCGTACAGACTATCTCAATATTAGATCATGAGCACCATCATCACTATCAATGTCATCAACTGCATCATCTCTTGAAACCATACTCCATCTGAGTAATTAAACATGATGTTGGATAATTCACTCACTCCATAGAGTGAGACAAGAACCACTCTTCTAATCCGAACATATGTCCTAGAAAAATAAATGTCCTGGACCATTTTCCATCTGGGAAATCTCTATCCATTGATCATCCATCTAGCTGATAATCATTTCCAACACTACTGATAGTCTTCAAGGAAGTCGGAACAATATAATTCAATAGAACACAATTGTGTCTATCCATAGTAGTACACAACTACAATCCAGTGGTACACTACCGCACCAAGTAGCACACAGATACTTGATCAATGACATATAATCACAATCAATGGAACACATCCACCACAGTATCATACATCTATTTTCCAGAGACATATTGTCTCCATAACAATCATCTGATATCAAACTGGATAGAAAAAATTGTTATGTTATAAATTGAATCATCTGGTCCATTCTTCCACTCACATTTGTGAGATCTGGAAGAGCATATGCCCTCAGAAAGTCAAACATCAATGATGATCTATCTGGACTATTCTTCTCAAGATAGGAAGAATAACTGTCTTGATTTTTTATCCTGGACCATTCCCCACCCTGGGCCATTCCTTCGACACTAAACAAAGTGTAACCTGGAGAGAATGAGTCTTCCCTAAGGAATGCATGTCCTGATTGTTGAATATGGACTATTTACCTCTCTAGGCCATTCCTTCAGCACTAAACAAAGTGAAACCTGGAGAGAATGAATCTTCCCTAGGGAATGGTTGTCCGGACCATTTCCTAAGGAAATGATTGTCCTGCACCAACCTCCAAAACAAATCATTCTTCAAAACTGCTCACAACTGTGAGCTTCGAAAGAATGATTGTTTGGCGAGGAAAACCAGTCTTCTTGATTAACCATCAAGAAGAGAGATTGTCCTAGACCATTCCCCATGTTAACCACAATGGGAAATCGATGTCTATGTACATCAACAATCCATCAAACCATTTTCATTACGAAAATGACCATTCGATTTGGACCATTTTCCGAACTAGAAAATGCATGTCCCTCAGAAATCTCAAACCACTTTCCGAACTGGAAAGGAACTGCTCATCCTAGACCATTTTTTGAACTGAAAAATGACTGTCTGTAAATCAATAACACATCAATACTCCCTCTTGACCTGGGAGTCATCTCTTCCCTTTTCAATAAGGAAGTTGTCTCCATGAGCTCCATCTTGAGTACGCAAACTCTTTCACCTTGGATAGAGGATTTACCAAAATGTCTGCTTATCTTGCTCATATGTGGAGATATATATAATAGAACCACTTTCTCTTTTCTAGACTTCATCACGAACAATGTAATTCTTGATCTCAAAAGTGATTTGGTCTTTCTGGAACACTGGTTTTCTCTGAAGGCTTCATATAGTTCTGATCAATAAAGCATATCATTGTTGTATTCATCTTTGTTTCCTGCTAGCTCACAACAACGTGGCAAGGGTAAAAATAGAACATATCTAAGTGGTACTTCTATCATCATGAGAGTTTGTCATGGATTAGCAATCCATCATCCTAAACTTCTGAGTAATCATTTTGATACAATATCTCTCTTATAGAAAGTCTTCAACATGCTTTTTTTGTGCATTGGAGGTTCTCCACCAAGTTGTCTTCTTCCATCTGCATACAAGGGTCTCTTTCTGGTATAACTCAAAGCATTGAGGTTTCTCTACATATGCTCTTTTCTCAATTATTCTGGAGAATAGTCTTTGCATTCATCTGATGTCAATTCCAACCCATGGATATTGCAGACAATATAATGGCTCATGTAGAGATATATCTAGTTTACTGGAACAAGCATTCATTGTAGTCTTCTCCCTCCATCTGGGAGAACCTTTAGTTATGGATCTCGCAATACTTACATTCATAATTATTCCATACACTGTTTTTCATCACAATTTTTTTTTTAGTTCCTTTGCTTGATTGATTTTAGTGAGTTCATATCAAGCTGGTAGTCTTTTGATTCTCGATACAATGACTGTTTGTTCTGGCTTTTCTTTCTTTCTTGGAATCTTCATGTTCTTCCTTATGTTTTTCTTTATCTCTTGGGTCCATGGATTTTTCTATAGATTCCATGCTCTGAAGATTCCAACTTCTTCCTTTCATCATAGGATCATGGATGTGGATGGACAACCAAGGATACTTTAAGGCTTCTTTTCGAAGAAGGCTTCTTCTAAAGTCAAACTGAACACATACTGCTTTTCATGGCTGCTACCATGGATATATATACTTCATCATTTTCAATGGATCATAGGATTAGCTCCCTCCTAATCCTTGTTTCATGTATGAATGAATGTATTTCTTTTGGAAGTATATAATCGACTCCCTCCATCTAACATAATCCACACTTTCGTCTGCATCCTTATTTCCTTCTGCAAGGTGTCATAAGTCTTTCTCCAGTTTCCTCTTGATTTCTCACTTCTTTCTGTCTTTAATTCTTCTATATTTCTTCAAGATTGATTCTAAATTCGGCTTGTCTTTCAGCTGTTACTTATGTAATATCTTCCACATGAATTGTTTGATGTACTTCATCCTTTCATGTGTATTGTCTGACTTGTAGTCATAATGATAGCAATCCTTATCTTGTTGTTTCTTCCATAGGTATAGTTTCTCTTTGAACATATTATCTTCTAATAAATAGATATGCAAGATATGTACAAAAAACATGGTATGTATAAGAACTATGAAGAGTTTTGTTACCTTGTCTTAGAAGAAGAAGTTTGTTTTATCCTTCTTGGTCTTCTTTGTAGGTTCCTTTTCTTTGGAAACTGATCCTTTGTGTGTCTCCTTCCTTTTCTTTAGCTCGGGACAATGATTCTTGTAGTGACCATACTTTCGACAATTGAAGCATTGTATTTCTGACATATCTTTCTCTTGATTTGGATTCTTCCTTGAACCAAACTTCCTTTTCTTCCTGAAATTATTGAATCTTGTTGTGAAGGCTTGATCATCGTGCTTCTTTTGAGGTTTCTCTTTTGCACTAATCCTTTATTCTTCTTGTGCACAACAAGTCCAAAGTTATTCAAATGTAGGATACTCCTTCCTTGTGTTCATGCTTGCGGAAAATGCATCCCATGTCTTGGGAAGACCGTTGAGTACTATATTTACCAGTTCCTTCGCTGAAATGATTTCTTCAATATCTTTTAGTTGATATCTTAACTGAGAGATTCTCACAAACTATGATGTTATGTTGTCATTATCATTCATCTTCATGTCACGGGGCTCATTCTTCAAACTCATTACTTGTCCAATGTTTCTTCTTAGATGAGTCAAGATGGGAGATGTAGGGTATCATGTGGTCTTTTATAGAATCCACTATGATACTCGTGGCATTGATGTCACTGTCTTTGAACTTCTCCATAACTACAATGTTCTGTGGTTCCTTCTCTTTTCCTTCTTCAAACTCTGGTTCCACAATCTTTCCTTTCACAATATCCAACACTTTGTTCTTGGCAAGGATGAGATCAATCCTTGTCTTCCACACTATGAAGTTAGAAGCCCCTTCTAACTTGTTCTCTAATTTCATAGAGTAACTCATGTTTGTTTTTACTTGGTCAACCCTAGATTTGACCAAAAACTCAAACTTGACGTCTTAGCTTGCTGAGAGTACTAGGAGATGCGTTAGGCTAGGGTGCACTAGTATATCCAAAAATTAGGTCAATCCCTTCATTTAAGGTTCCTTAACGAGAGAGTTAGGGTTTCTACAACTGCACCTGCTAGTAATCCTAGCGACATTGCTTTAGTAACTACTTCTGCTAGAAACCCTAGCGACAGTTCTTCAATGAGTTTAGTATCCTTATGTCTATGCTCCCTTCCAGTGGTTAGACTTAATGAAGGAGGTGTGGGCCCATAACCTATTATAATGTGCTCGTTTTACCATAGACAATATCACTATTGTCACCTAACCATAGGCCGAAGCCACCCTATGAGCACCTTAACCTTGACAGAGAATCATTCCAGAAGCAAACCCTAGGCTAGATAGCCAATCAAAGGGTAGAGCACCTTTCTTCAAGGATAGCACACTAAACAAGAGTTGATCAGATATTCCAAACCATAACCAAGAGATAGGCCAAGCCAAAACCGAAATCTGTTCACCGCAACAACTGCAACAACGTCTCTACTCCAAACTTGTGCACAACTAGCCAACTACAATGCACACAAGTGTTTCTTTTGCAGTTGTGAGAATTCGTGCCAGAATGAAGACTTGCCTCCTGTATTTATACTAAGTCTGGCTAACTGCCTGGGTCAAATTCTCATTCTGGGTGCCTATTTACTTAGTATATAATATTTCTTGTGGCTGACTTCTTCTCTTGGATGCTAATAACCTAATACAAATTATCCTCTTGAGATGACTTGTCTTATAGGGTTATTATCCAACTCATTAGAGTTTCTTCTTGCTTCCCAGAATATTTTGTTCTCGTCAGGTTTACACATGGAGGTAAATACCTCCTGTAGCTACCATAATATCAACACCCCCCCCCCCTCTCAGTGTAGTTGGTGTGTCCAACAATTGGTATCAGAGTCGGCCTTCACTATAAGCCTTAACAAACTTGGAGGAAATCTATGGACACACAAATGGATGATGAAGTTATGATCCTTGATGAGGAAAACTATTCTACTTGGAGAATAGAGATGAGAGTGCATTTAAAGGAAATGGGAGCGGTTATTTGTAAGGAAACCATTGGTGGATTAGTTTCCTTGAAGAACAAGTCAAAATTTGCAGCTCAAAGGGAAGGAAAGAAGAATGATGCATTAGGTCTCAAGACCATTCTTAGTGGACTCTCGAGCTCTATAAAAGAGAGCATGGTACAATGCAATTCTTCCAAGGATCTATGGCTAAAGATAGAGGAGACTTACCAAAGCAATAAGGAAGATATTGAAGAAAACTCCATCAAGATCAATAAAGGTAAAGAATCTCCAAAAACTCTTGGTTGCATTATTTTTAAATATGATGATGTTGGCAAAAAGGAATATCTTGAAGACATTTCAAATGAAGGTAAAGAATCATGTGATGATGTTGACAAAAAGGAAGATCTTGAAGACATTTCAAATGAAGGTGAAGAATCTCCACAAACCCTTGATTGCAATAATTCAAAATGTGATGATGTTGAATATTTCTCTACAAGTGAAGAAGAAAATCTAGAAATAGTTTGTATAGAATCAATTGATTGTTATCCCATGGAAGAAGTAGAAGAAAAACTATCGGAGCTTAAAGAGAAAGTTGAAAGGGGTCTATATGAATACAACAATGACCATTATTATATAGACTATAGCTTTCTTTAGGATAACACTGAAAAGTTTCTTAAGAAGAGTCAAAGGCACATCTTGAAGTTAAAGGAAATGCTCAAAGAAAAAAAACAGAGCAAAAAGACTCAATTAGAAGAAAAGGAAGAAGAGATCACAAGACTAAAGAATGAAAAAGAAGATAAGAAGGTAGATGATAAGATTAACAAAAGTCTTGAAATTATTGTCCAACTCAAGACCCAAATTGAAGAAGCCAAAAGGGTAGAGGAACTATTGAAGAATAAAGTAAATGAAAAGGAAGAGTCATGTCATATGTTAGAAGTTGAAGTTATCGATCTTAGAAAGAAAGTGGAGAAGTCAAGCAAATTCTTGAATATCTCAACAATATTGAATGAGATCTTGGAAAGTCAAAGATCACCAAATGATAAATTGGGTCTTGGATACGAGAGTGAAGCTACAAATGTTGAAGCAAACACCTCAAAGAAGCATGAGGTAAGTCCCTCACTCTCAAAGGATGAAGACAATGTTGCAAGTCAACCATCTACACAAGGAAAGGAAAATTTCAAAAGAACAAAGCAAGGAAGACATCAAGAAGCCATCTTTACACCTCAAAAGG
>ML820846.1:58560-93011 GCA_009831015.1 Picea engelmannii
AAATTGTTCTGGAAGGGAGCCTGAACTCTCTGGTCATCTCTGTCCCTTTCTTTCTCTTTGTGCATAGTTGGAGGAGAAAAATTATTTGGTCTTCTGAAACCTCCTTTATTTTCAGCGTTCTGAGGGCCCTTATATATCTGCCTTCTTTCCATCTTTATTCTCTCCATCTCTTCTTTCAGAACGTTGACCATCTGGGTCAGCTCATTTACTTGAGGGTGGGGCAGAGATGGGCCAGAGATGCTAGAGTCAGAAGTCGAGGCTTCTGATCTTCCTTTTCTTCTATCTGTGTTAGCCTTGTTCCTCAGTCTGTCTGCAACTAGTATATTAGATTCCACTTCTATAGTTGCATCTTGCATCTGAGCTAGAGAGGTGGCTCTCCTTTCTCTTAATACAAGACAAAAATCAGGGTCAAATGCACTAGCATATGAAATTTGAGCAGAGACTTCGGAAGGCTTTATCTCTACAGGAATCTTATTATACATTTTATTGAATCTTTTGGAGAAGTCAAAAACTGACTCTCCCTCCTGCTTCTTCAAGGACCCAAACTCATTCATGTAATATATATAATCTTTTCTATCCCCCCATTGTCTCAGGAAAACATTATCCAGAGCCTCAATACCAGCAATAGATCCAGGGGCCAGCCCCTTGAACCACTTTCTAACTTCACCATCTAGGCTCTGGACGAAGACTCTCATCCAGACATCTTCATTCTCAATATTCAGGTTGTCTGCATAGCTATAAAAGGCAGCCAGGTTCTCTTCAGCAGTGACATCTCCCTCACTACTGAACTTGGGCATGTATTTCAGATAATCTCCAGCAGGGAGAGGGTTCAAAGGCTGGGGAAGAATTAAAGGAGCATATCTAGCAGCGATTATGGCATCCATTCTGTTCGGAGGGGGGTTAAGACCAGCCATAGGGATGCTGAGTGGAGGGGAACTCGGAGGAGATGGCGTATGGACAGGTGAGGAAGGAGAAGAGATCCTCACAGGAGATGACAGGGGAAGCAGAGAGAAGTCTAAGGGGCCCGAGTGTGTAGGTATTTCTCTCTGTGCAGTAGTAGTAATCAAAGGAGGAGTAGTGAAACCTCCTGAGAGGGGAGTGACAAGGCTCTCTCTCTCCGATACCAGACCAGGAGGGGAAAACTCAGCAGGAACACTCCCAAAGTTCAGAAAACGGGAAACTTCAGAGGAAGGACGAATAGGAAGGTGAGAATAAGAAAATGGAGTCTTCACAGAAGGGGAGGGCGTATTACCTTTTTCATCGGCAGAAACCTCTTTCGCTACTCTCTTTCCCTTTCTGCGCACCGCTTCCAAGTCTGCTTCCAGAGTGACTAAAGGAAAATGTGGATTCGACCTCGTATGTCTGCCTCTCGAAGCCACAACTGATAGAACAGGTTCTCCCTAGCGGAGTTGTTACAGTGGAGTCGCCAGGTGCACAGTAGCAATATTCAAGTTCTGATGTCTGATGCACCTTCAGAAATCAGTTAGTCGTTGTCGTTCTACCCAGGGAAAATCTTCAACTTCGTCCTCGGCAACGGCGCTAGAAATGTTGGTGTTCGGAAGTCACTCCTGGATTGCTAGCAGGAGCAGAGCCCGAAGCCCATCAGATTTAATGTCACGATTTGTTTTAAGGGTGATCAAACGGAGGAAAGCTCAGAACGGCAGCATGTCAGCTCAGAAACCAGACCAGGCATGCATGAAAGAGTGAGGTCTTGATAAACTCCAAACAGTGAGTCGTAGTAAAGGGTGAGTAGGTGGAAGACTTGTGCAAGAAAACACAGTGGTCCACAATGAACATCAGGTTCATCATAGACTTAGAGAAGAAGTGCATTCAAACGCAAAATCCTTTTACATTCAAATACATATACCATAGAATACAAAGATGCCACAACAAATCCTTTATCGCAACAAGATTGTTAAGTCCACGTGAATCCTTCAATTGTGAACCCCCCAGCAAAAGACGAAACAAAGATGGATAAGAAAGGAAACTGTTTGTTATAAACCAAGAAGTCTCAAACACAGAGGCATAACCAGGAAACCAGAGTATGGTTGAAACCTTACAGTCGGGAGCTTAGCTCTACCATCGATAGATACAAAAATGGCAAAAATGCCTACATATACTCAAAATAACAATCAGCGGTGGAACCAAGAAACTGCATTGAAGGCTTTGCGTCTGCATGGCTTCTGACAACATGGAGCTGCGATCTTTGAATGGTCGTGCAACTTATGGCAGACGCGATCAGTCTTTTGACAGTTTATTCGACGAATCGACGTGCTTTTAATTCATTGCGGGACGTCCCCATTATGACGGAGACGATGTCTAACCACCACCAACCGCTTTAATAACTGCTTCTCGGGATTGATAACGGCCCAGCCAACTCAGCATCTCAGGATAGGGAAAACTTCTCGTGCCGCCACCTGGAACAACCGAATAGCTTGAGAGACGGACATGAGGGCCAGCACGGAGGGGAGGACATGGTGTATGGTAGGAGTGATGGCGAGAAGTGAGAGTGATGACAAAGAGGGTTAACAAGGGATGATTCGTGGTGGAAGACAGTCAGGTAGACAGGGGGGAAGACGGGAGGACGAACTCGCCTTTGGGTGAGAAACGGATGTAGAAAGGGAGCGGGACACGCGGCAGGAAATGAGTGGATGGTGGGAGAAAAGAGAGCCACGAGGACCGCCAAGGAGAGGTGAGTGGATGACACACGGCAGCAGGGGAAAGGCGGAAGAGAGAATAAAACGACAGGAGGAGGGGCCACACTGGTTAAACACAGGGCAGCTGAGAGGAGCAGGACTACACGAGCGTCGTTGATCCGAGCGCTACGATCCTGGCCATCGGGAAGCTGCACATGGGATCTCGGACCCCCCCTCTCCGCTTAAAGGTAGAAAGGCGGGGGGGGTCCGAAAAGGTCTTCATCGCCGTTGATCCGGGCACGCTCATCTGGGCCGTCGGAGAGTTGCACCCCCGATCTCGGACCCCCCCCCCTCGCTTAAAGATCGAAAGGCAAGGGGGGTCCGAAAATTGTTGTGCACCGTCGATTTGTGCACGCAGATACGGACCGCCCGGACTTTCTTGCTGCTTACCATGGGTGCATTATTGCCCGAAACTTTGGACAAGTGGGTTTTAATCCATTCTTTTGTATTTTATCCCCTCAGCAAGAAATATCGCTAACACTTTCTTAACCTTTTCCATAATAAACCTTTCAATATATAGGAGAAGGATAGATGGTTAAATGGATGAGGATGATCCCACTAAATATGAGAAGTCAGTAGGATGCCAACCATGCAAATTCTAACTCATTTTCTAGAAGATCCCCTTCTAGAACCTTCGTGACCTCTTCTCTTTTCCAAGCTTTGAAACAGGTTCACACCCTACCTATAAAGAAGACTGCAAACAGTTCACACCCTAATTTTGGGTTGCCTATGAGAATGAAGAATTTTTGTGCCCTATAATATAGGCAGCATGTGAACTCATCTTAAAAATTTGTTTTTTGGAAGAAGACAACAGTCACTTTTCTCAGCCAAAAATTCCTTGTGGGAGCCTGAATCATGTGTAACAAAATGCCCCCCAAAGTATGAGGCCAGAACTTGTGACAGATGAAATACTTTGTAAACTGCGTGTGTGTGTCAGAAGCAAGGAGAGCACCTAATTGGAAACCCATAAAAAACCAAGCATCTGAAAAATATAATACCAGTTCTGAGGTAGGCATTCCCATGCTCAGATCACAAATGAATGGAATCATAAATGTAGGTCATGGGCACCAATCATACACCGTGGATCCATGCCATCAAAATGTTATATATCCATCAGGAATACACTGTGGATCTATGTGAGAAGACTTGAATTAAGACGACATAGCCACATGACATACAAAGTGGATCTATGTGCCGATACAAATCATACATACTCCATGACAGCTTGGATAAAAAAGATGAGACCTAGGGTCTTCAACCCCGTCACCTGAAAGTATGAATCTAGCCATGTGATTACATGTGTTGAAGTCGAACATGGTATAAACCACTTGATAATCGTTCATTGATGAAACCATTAACAAGTGCGAGGAAAATCACCATTGATGTCAATGACTCCCAAGGTACCAAAGTACAATCCAAACGAATGTGAATACATGAGCTGAAGTCGAGCACTCAGCATAATATCTCGATCAGAGATCAATGATGTGAAACCCCTGTTGAAAGTGAAGAGACCTTCAATTAAGGCATACAAGTTCCAAGGTACTAAATGATTTCTAAGTCTCATTTTTGGATAATGAGTTGGAGTCGACTGAACAAGACTCATCACATGAGGGCCTTGATGTATCCCCCATCAATGACACGAAATAAGTAACAGATTTTAAGGGTGAAACAAGGCATGAATACAAGTTGAAACAGACATAGGGAAGGCCGACATAGTAAGAATGGACAACTGCAGATGGCCGACTCCATAGAGGGCTCGTGTGAACTTCTCTTGAACACATGAACGACACGACCAAGGACTTGGCAGCACTGACTCAAAGATGACCCAAGATATGACATTGTACCAAGTCGAATGAGAGACAAATGGATTTTCCAACCCAGATTCAAATGACGAATAAGGGAGTGTCATGTTCAAGAGTGGTGCTTACTGCCATTAATATGAATACGAAAACACATCCCTTTCCCAAAATTTCCCCCACCATTTCTGGCGAGTACCTCTTTATTTTTACACAAGCTTGAGGAGGATAACATATGCTTGTTGATGTAAGCTCATCCTTTGGATGAGTCCCTCGGAGTATATTTAACGAACCCTAGGAAGGAGTGGTTCGGTCCCATTTTGGGTCCTTCGATGTTTGTTTAACGAGTCCAAGGATAGAAAACTCGAGGGTTTTTCATGTTTTGAGAGACTGAAAAACACTTAAATAGAACTCTCTCAGTTCCTTTTTCGTAGAAGAGTTTGACGAGACTGAAAAAGTGATAAACTATCGTCCGTCGAACGTTTTTTCAAATACTTTAACGAGTGTGAAAAGAACAAGATTTCTCGGCCATCTTTTCATTTTTATGGAGCGTGAAAATAGCTTCAAGGATACTCCTTTACGCTCGTCATTTTCGTGTTATCACAACGAGTATGAAAAGATGAGAAAAATTATACTCGATTACGTTCTCATATATTTTCGAGCGCGAGAACGAACAAAGACTGAGCTCGAGGTTTTTTCTAAAAAACCCTAAAAAAGTAGTCATACATGCGACAAAAGAAAAAACACCCGTACCCCCTCGTTCGGACTTCGAAGTTGCGATATCTGCGAAAAACCACACTCACAAGGCTATTAGGGTATTAGGTTTTATAGACAAAGTAATAAAAATAATATAAAAAATCAATAAAAAATAGTAAAAAGTGAATAAATATGGGTAAAAAGGGATTTTTACCATTNAACCACACTCACAAGGCTATTAGGGTATTAGGTTTTATAGACAAAGTAATAAAAATAATATAAAAAATCAATAAAAAATAGTAAAAAGTGAATAAATATGGGTAAAAAGGGATTTTTACCATTTCATTGTGATTTTGCCAAAATTTGTCCAACATACCTCATTTTCCCCCAAATTTCTTTGCTCAATTGCAGGAGGCATAAGCGATCATTCAACGAACCGTTTCAGCCAACGAGGTAATCTCTTGATTCTCTAACTTTTCCATGGTTTATTTTTAGTTTTTATTGGAAAATTTTCGGGTTTTGAGTCCATTTTAGGGTCGGAAAATGCTCCCAAGCATTCTCGCAGGTGGACCATGCGGGACCTACGAGAATCTCGCACTGTGCAAAAGGCTCACCTGCGAGGGACGAAAAATGGATTTTAAAGTAAGGTTTTGCTCAATAAAAAATATGCAAGAGTTTAAAACAAGTTGCTAACTTCCCTCTCATGGCTCTTTTGGAGGTGTTTGACCATCACAATGTTGGAATGGAGAGAAAGAGAACATGAGGAGGAGGATTCCATTGTCGGGAATGACCCAGGTATAGTCGCTGACCTCCGGGGCTGTGGGCTCTTGAAATTTTTTAGGATTTCGAGCATGAGGGCCCAAATCAGGTTGTTGGAATACCTGGTCCACATGTGGGATGTGGACCAACAATTATTTCACGTGGGAGTCCATACGTTGACCCTAGATATCAAGGATATCTATTTTCTAACGGGGTTGTCACAGTGTGGATACCATGCTACTTTGACTGGAGGTAGAGGCGGTGGACTCCCTATGAGTGAGTATTGTCACCAGTATTGTGTTCCTAAGGCAGAGAGGAGCAAGGGTAAGGTTGCCATTTGGGGGGTCCAAGATCTGACTCTACGGACCATCTTGTTTACTATTTCACGCATGGCTGGGAGCGCTACTCCGCACATGGCTCTCTAAAGTTATTTCCAATACGTTATAGAGTGCACAGAGCCTCGAGTCTTCAATTGGTCGAATGCAATTCTCCATAGTATGAAGAGACAATTGACGAAGTGCAGAAAGGGTGACTTGAAGTAGTTTGGGTACAGATCACTTTTGGTGTCATTCTTCCTCGAGAGGGTCCCACTGCTACGACTACAAGTTGATTGGGGTTTACCGGCCCCACAGGATCCGAGGATGCTGAGGTGGTGCAACTTGATGGCTTGACACGTAGCAGGGCCTATAATCAAGTATAATGATTCATTTTTTGAATGGTTGAGGCCCCAAATGTTGATGATTGATGACTATGCATATGTTGGTTTGGATTTCTAAGGGGATCCAGATTTGGCCCTGCCTGAGGATGCTTAGTGGGGCAACTTAGGTAAGAAGTACATTTTGTTCTTTTTAAATGTTTTTTCAAATTTTATCATATGAAATGTTTTTATGTTTATCCAAGAACTAATCAAAAAAAATAAAAATTTGATGACACAGATGTGGGGCCATATCGACCTCCAGGAACATCTCCCATTCAAAGGTGAGGAGAAGTAGCTCCAGTGGAAAGATGGGATGTTGAAGACTACGAGGCAGTGAAGTAGAACTTGGAGGGGTTGACCACGAATGTCTCGGATATTTCTATTGGGGAGATTCTGAGATGTTACCAATGCCATATTGTGGGTGTGTCTGAGTCTCTCAGTTGACTGCTTCATAGGGTGGCCCAAGCAGTTGTGTGTTATCATGAGCGACATTCGTGACTCTATTTTGTAGAATCTATGGGCTTCATATTTTGAGATTTTGATCCTTGGACAAAAAAAATTTGTAAAAAATTTTGATCGTTATATACATATATATGGCTTCTACCATCTTATTTTGTGTTTTGTTATACATGTGATGTGTGATTGGTTTATAAATGGCCCAAATGTCTATCTAACACATAGTTAGCTAATGCATCAGTCAATGTATTTAGACATCTAGGAATGTGCTGATATTCGATATAAACAAAATAAGGTTCCAAGAGGCGAATTCATAAATATACCCATAATAAAGTAGGACTTCAGATAGCATAGACATTACTTAATTGTAGTACTACTAGCTGCGAATCGAATCGTATAACCAGGTGGCGGATATCAAGCGAAATAACATCAATCAACAATTCGATGACGATGCTATATTCTGCAATATTATTGGTTGCACGACTAAGGCACACACCTCGTAGACTGATAAGTTCGTTTGTAGGGGCGTAAATTGCCCATGTAGCAGAAGCAAGGTTCTGAGTACTACGGCTAGCGCCATCGGCGAAGCCAATGTGGGGTGGCGAAGACTCTGACATCTGGAAACCAAACACAACGCAAGATAAGTGATCGAGGGTAGAGACCAAATAACGAAAAAGCATACTAAAGTAAACAAAAGTATGATACAATAAAATACAAGCACTCATGCATAGGTGATCTTAAGCATAGTATTTATTTAAGTACAACCCATTTATGGGTTCACTCAAAGGGATACCGTCATAGTCCACTAACTCGTAAGATCCTTTCTCCAAAACTCATCTGACGATATAAGGACCTCGCCACATAGCTTCAAATTTTCCATCTCCTAGCATATCCCAATCTTGTTTGTAAAGGAGAACCAGATCGCCTTCGGAGAAAACACGTGGCTTGACATGTTTTTCGTATTGGGATTTGACGCGTTTCTTTTGGGCTTCTATAACTAGGGTGGCATTGCAACAGTTTTCCTCTAATTGCATGAGATACAACAGACATTCTTCTTCGGCAGAAGTGTTTGGGAGAAGTTCGATGGCTAGTCTTAGGGAGGGTATCTCACATTCAATCGACAATATGGCTTCTAGACCATAGACTAACTGGAATGGTGTAAACCCGGTAGCAGACTTAATGGATATCCAGTAAGCCCACAATGTTGAAAACAACATTGTGTGCCAACTCATTTTGTGAATCCCTATCATTCGTCGAAGCATGGTAATGAGGATTTTATTTATTGCTTCAACTTGGCCATTGGCTTGTCGGTAATAAGGTGTTGAGTTGTCATGGCGAAGACCCAAATTTTCAGTGAGTTCAGACATCATGAAGTTTCTAAAGTGGCTACCGTGGTCAGTAACGATAGTTTGAGGAACACCAAACTAAGAAATGATGTGATTAAATATAAATAATGTTGCAGTCCTTCCGATATTGTCGAATGTTGGCATCGCCTCGGCCCATTTCGTAAAATAATCTACAGCTACAATAATGTATCCATGCCCCCCAACCAAGTGAAGGTGACATGTCATGAAATCGATACCCCATTTCACAAAAGGACCAACAGAGACCACATAGTGTGATCATATTTTATTGTTGTAAGTTTGGCATGCGTGGCATTTTTGGATGGAAATTATATAGTTGTTGAATAAAGAAGGCCAAAAATACCCTGCTCGTAAGATCTTCTGGGCAGTAGCATACCCAGACATGTGACCACCACAAGCTCCAGAATGACAATCATTTAGGGATTTCTCGGCTTCGTCAAATGTGAGGCAGCGTCAAAAAATAGAGTCAATCCCACAACGATAAAGAGTATTACCGAGGATAATATACTGACGGGATTGGTAGTGTATTCGACGGCGGTCAGTACTAGACAAATTGGGCCAGAAAGTATGGGTCTGGAGATATATGATGATATCTCTGTACCAAAGGTCATCGGAACTAATCGGGAAAAGGGATTCATCGGGTAATGAATTTGCTGCTACATTTTCCATCTCAGAGTAGGGAAGGTCGCATATCAACTCAGAAAACACCAAGTATTTCTTGGAATTAGCGTGTTCGAATTCTAAGTCAAACTCCTGGAGTATTACGATCCATTTGGAGTATTTTCCCCCTAGCAATTGGCATGTAAGAATGTGTTGCATAGGGTTGCAGTTAGAAAATACCGTAGTATTGCGAGATAGGACATAGTGCCGGAAACGTTGAATAGCTTGGACGGCTTCCAAGGCCAGTTTTTCAACATGTAAATACTTGGTTTTTGTAGTCGTGAGACTCCGACTCAAGTAATAGATGACATGTTCGTCATGAGAACCATCCTCCTGGATGAGAACCATAGTGATGGTATACTCTGAGGTTGTGAGGTAGAGGAAATAATCTCGACTGTAATCCAGTGGGAAGAGTAGTGGGGTACATGTTAACGATAGTTTCAAAGCTTTGAAAGCTTTGTTGGCAGTGGTATCCCATACGAACTCAGAACCTTTCTTGAGCAGTCACGTAAATCCAAGAGTTAGCTCAGCATAGTTCGAGATGAAACGACGGAGAAAGTTTGCCTTCCCTTGCAAACTTTGTAACTGGCGAAGTGAGGAAGGAGGAGGGAGATTGAGAATTGCCTCGACCTTCAAATTATCTACCTATATCCCTTGACGTGAAACAATAAAGCCCAGAATTCGGTCGGATTCTACGCAAAAAACACATTTGTGGGGATTCAAGCGTATGTCGTAAAACCGACATCGAAGAAAAATGGCGCGGAGGTGTATTGGATGATCTACACGATGCATGGAATGACCGGGTAAGTCATCGAGATATGGCTGCACGATGTGATTTACATCATGAAAGGCGTAAGACATAGCACATTGAAAAGTTGTGCCGGCATTATTTAAACCGAATGGAAGTTTCTGGTAGGTGAAAGTGCCCCAAGGACAAATAAAAGCGGTCTTGTGTTGGTCCGTGGGAACGATATTGATTTGATTATATCCGGAGAAACCATCCATCAGATAGAATATTTCACTTCCAGCAGAATCGTCGACGATCTGGTCAACGAAGGGGGTAGGAAAGTTGTCTTTAGGACAAGCTTTGTTAATGTCCCTATAATCAACACACACGCGGATTGTGCCTTGTTTCTTGTCAATCGGAACAAGATTGGAAACCCAGTCAGTTAGAGCCACAGGGTAAATAAAGCCATCTTTGAGAAGTTTCTCAACTTCCAGTTTAATAGCAGTTGCTTTACGTGGGTGGACTGGACGAAGTCGTTTCCGGTCGAGTTTAGCACCCAGGTATGTCTTAATCTCATGTACCACAATGTCGGGGTTAATACCTGGCATTTATTCATAGCTCCATGCGAAGACATCACAAAATTCTTGGAAAAGAGACTTGTAGATGACAACTTCATCATGGGAACACTAAGCTCCGATATGCACATTTTTGACAACTCCAGGTTTTATGGATATGTTGAGGGAGATGGTGGGTGAGATATTACTTAAGTTCCCTTCGTAGAACATTTCGTATGTAGACTCGGGAATGGTAGAAATTATGACAACGATCAACGGGGTCGAGAGTCATTGGTAACCCTCGATGGTGCATTGTTCCAGGAAGAGGATGGAATGATGATGTCCATCATCCCAAGGGGCATCTTCCACGGACATAACAGACATAATCATCTCGTCTGTAGGAAAAATGATGCAGAATGGATCCGGAGATAAATCACCAAGAGAGGGGGTTGCTGATTGAATGGCTTGATAAGCGGATTCGACCGGACTCAAAGGAATTTCGTCACCATAACGAAGATGATTGTTGGGGATGGGTACCATCCATGGGTCATAAGATTCATGGGTTTCGTGAAAAAAGGTGGAGATCATGTTGATCGAGGCGACAAATAGATGTGGAACATCGGGTGGTGGAATGGGGAAAGTACCCATCAAAGAGGAATCTTTAAGAAGACCCACACCGACGTTCTCATATCCAGGGGGGTTTTTGCAATGAAAGGTACATTATCGGTACATGCATCAGAGTGGAAGAAGGCCAATTGGTATATGGTAACTACTTTTCCTTGATGTGGGAAACGCACGAAACAGAAAAGAGTGGACACAACTGCATGCATGGAATTGATCCAGCTATGACCAAGTATAAGGTTGTAATCGAAGGGAGCGTCGAAGACCTCCACTTCAACGTTGACCATTTTTCCTTCTAATGTAATAGGCAATGAAGGGAGGACACCGTAAGGCTTAAAACCATAGCCATTGAAGGCTTTGAGCGTGTTGTGGGATTCAGTCAAAGGAGGAGAGCCTATGGATTTCCAGCAGATAATAGACATGACACACGTCAAGGCACCCTCATCAATAATTGTTTTACAAGTGTTTTTGTCGGAGACAATAACTTGTATTTGGAATGTGAGTTGAGGGGGTAACCTTGGAATGTGATCTTCCAAGTCAAAAATTATTAAATTCGTATCCATAGGGTTGATTCCACCAATAGATTTCAACAGTGACATCCATTGTATAGGACAACTCTGAAGGACTTCGAGGGCTGACATCACGGACGGTGCTTGGGCTAGATCTTTGACAATACTGTAGTTCTGGGCAACACATGCATGAGGATTGAAAGTTGATTTTCGATCAACACCCTTTGGAGGAGGGTGAAGAACTGTATCTAGGCTCGGTCATTCGAGATGAAGAGGACCATTGGTAGGTGGAGTCATGGGAGATGGTTGGACCAATGAAGGAGGTATTGCATCAACCTTCTCTTTGGAGGAAGGATAATCTGTGGCTCGAGTGGTAAGTGTGATGTCTTTCTTCTTTGAATCACCTATACACATTAAGACATAGGATGTATTGGAGGGGGAAGGTTGGTCATGAATGACCAATTGGGCCCATTGTTGAGAGGGGAAGGGTTGTGACAATACAGCCAGAGTGGGGGGATTCGTGGTCCCTTGAAGGAACTTAGTAACCTTGGCTCATCGTGGACAATCCTTAGTGTAGTGATCATCACCACAGATAAGACAAGGGTATCAAGGTTTTTGCTTATCCCTATCGTCAACAGGTGGTGTTTTGGTTTTCTCAAATTGTGGATTATTTTTATCCTCCCTGTTCTTACCCTTTCCTTTTTTGGATTTATTTTTTCCGGCAGGGGTAGATTTAACAGATTTTACCTCAGAAGTCTTTCCGGTGGGAGGGGTAGGAGATGGAGAATTTTGAACATTAGAAGAAATGGGTTTGGGGTTGTTGCTAGAGGTTTGGGCGGAGTGAGGTTGGGCATGGAAAGTGCCAATCACACCATCATCTGCATGAGAAGCAGCAGGAGTAGTTGAAGTAGCAGAAGTAGAAGGATGAGTTGCGTCAAGGAGTAAGTCATAAAGAGTACCCATTTGTGAGTAAACAAGGTTGAGGTATTGAGCACGACTGATTTTTTGTTCTTCTGTGACAACTCCACCCATGGCGATGTCATGAGCGATGTCGTTCAGGAATGATTTCATGAACCACTCTGCCAGCAATTGATCGGGAAGTTCAAGTTTGATGAGACATCATTTCCGTCGCCACTCATGAATGTGATCAGAGATATGAGTGGCTTTGGTTTGTTTGAAAGAACTCAAAATCTCAATTCTCATTTCATAGCGGATCGATAACTGGTAGTGGGTGAGGAAATCCATAGCGAGGGTGTTGAATTCAGTGAAGAATCCTCATGGTAATTCTATATACCACTTCACGGCATAACCTGTGAGGGTTCACTGAAAATGGCATAAACGAATAGAGTCATCCATCAAGGAGTTGGATGAGAACCAAAGGTGAAAAGTCATTACATGATTGTTCGGGTCCTCTCCCGGTTTACCATCGAATTTAGGGATGTCGGATGGTAGTTTGGTTGGTATGGTGGGCCATTGAGGAGAGTGACAAATCGGATCATTTAAAATCCCATACAGATCAGGGAGGTCCAGGGTGGATAAGAAGGGTAACTATCTATTCACATGTGGGTACTGGTGATTTTGGGGAGGGAGTCTCGTCGGTATACTAGTGGGACCATAAGCAGTTTGCATATAATGCGAGGATTAGGGTAGATTCGATTGTTGGTGTGGAGGCAAGTAATTCATAGGGTTCTACCCTTGAACAAGGGCGTGGGGTTGAGCGTTCGAGCCCCAAATAGGATTAGACGTGCCTGAATATGGTTGGCATGTACTAGGGGGTATGACGGAGCTAGCTTGAGGTTGTTGCCCCCCATTCAAGTGAGGATTATATTGAATAAGATAATTCCAATACTGGGCCAAGGATGGAGGTATGTTTTGTCCATAGGGTGGGGTCGGTGGGGGTTGCCCTCCAATCGGGGGTTGCGTCCCTATTGGGATTTTTCCTTGGTGAAATTGTCCACCAACATGAATCTGGTAATTAGGTGTGAAAGATGGGATGGTGCCACTAGGGTCGGTGCCTCTGATAGAGGATGGAAGAGGTCCTCTGAAAGGGGGTCGAGGAAGTGTCGGAATAAAACTGGGAACGAGATGGTGCCCAGAAGGAGTGGAAACGCCAGGAGTCCCAGATGAGATTTGTGTAGGAGCAGGAATAGAAGCATTCAATGAATGATATCCAGGCGAAAGTGTTGGGGTGAATTTGGGAAAAAGTGGTGTGCCAATGGGGGCTTGGCTAGTCGCTTTAATCTTGGTGTGAGGAATTGTAGTATCTGGGACCATTGTGTGATGGACCATTTGTAGAGGGATAGTCAAGATGTGGTTAGTTGGAAGAGTGTATGTACCAGGAAAATAATAGGCAGTAGTAAAAGGTATTGCATCTTGATCAAATGTTTCAGGAATCTCAGGTGTGACAGTGATATCAACGCCTACTCCTGAGCCAAAGAAGTCTCATCTAAAAATGCCAGGAGTCTAAAAAGGATCTTGACCCTCAGGTCCTATGAAAGGTCTAGTTGGTAATCCAGAAGACTAAACAACTATATCTATGAAAGAATTTACTCGAACAATATGTCTCTCGGAGTCGGGAGGAAATCGGAAGTCCTCTCGAGAATTGGTAATTCAGAACCGTTCTAAAGAGTTAGTTCTTTCCACTGGTGGAGTGGCAATGTCTTGGATTTCACTCTATTGAGGAGAGACCTTCGGTGAGTTGGTAGGAAAGGGTTGAGAACCTTCCAGATCTTCTGGGGGTAGGCCTTGCATTTTACGTGAACGGTGTGGAGGGTCAATTGTGATCAAGTTCGAATTTCACAAAAGAAATTCTATGGCCAACTTGGGTAAACAAACAACATGCTCTAATAAAATCTAGGAAGAAAAACCAAGCAAACAAGACCTTCTAATTCCAAAGTCACTTGTTGGTGATGAAATCCAACGTCGCAACAACGAGACAAGAAGGGGATGGGCCAGGGTGGAAAAGTTACATTGATGACCTACTTAATGGACTTACACCTTGGTCCAAGCTCCCACACACAATCGTGGGTATACCCTCCGAGGAGCTCAAGTGATTCTGGTCAACGTCAATTCCAAGTATCGTGAAGACTTACCCCTTCATAGTCACCTTGTGTAAGACCCTAAGAATATAGGCTACTAAGGTTACCACCAACAACAATAATTCCTAGGGGAACAGTCAACAGTCTGATCCACATGCAAGGGCAGGCTATCTAGCTCGAAATCAGCTTGAGAGGCTTCCACTCATCATTGTGGGTATACCTTCAAGTGACCCCTATAATATGTGCAATCTCTACACCGATACCAACAAAGCAGGGTGAGTAACTTTACCAATCTCAATGCGACCTTAGATTTGACCCTTGTGTGAGAAGGGCTTCCCAGGACAAAATGATGCAAATGGAATTTGACACTCCTTATCACAAGATACTATTGTGTGTTTTGTGCTTTGGAGAGTGTGTCTCACTACCTATTCCAAAGCTCTAACCTAGCTAATGTTGGTGTAAAAGAGCCCTAGAAAAAGTTACTAGTTGAATTTTAAAGTTGCGCAATATTGTTACAGGTTTTTGTTACTCAAAAGGAGACGGAAATGAAACCGATGTTGCGTGAGACTCTGACCCAACAATGTGTAAGTAGGAATGAATTATACAAATTTTTTGTTCAATGAATCCTATTTACAGGAGGGAAAGAGGAGTTTTCTAGAACAATGTGAACTACGATGTATGATCTTCTCTGAAATGTAATATCAAACAATCATGAACAATGCAAATTCCCTATTCGTTCTCTTTCAATACTTGAATGCCAATATTTTCAAATAAAAAGTTGCTTAAAAAAATGTCTTTATTTTTTATTAGAAACCCAACAGCAGGGGTGGAACTAAGAAAAGTAAGCAACCAACGAAAAAAGAAATACACAACAAATACCCAAATTGATCTTTCAATGAAAATAAAAATAACAAACTGACAAGACCAGTCTCTTCAAATGCACATGGGTAAAACTTTTCCAAGTAATAAGCAATTGAAAAGGACCATTAATCTCAACTTTTAATCCAATCAAAGGCTCCCAACCAAACAAGCACTCGGATTTCAGAATCGGAGATTATACCCTTGTTACAAAAAGGTCAAGAGGTAAAAATTGAGAAAAAATGATCAAGAAGAGCTTTCGATTTCTGAAAACCAATCATTCACGAGATTTGAAGTCAAGAAAAATCCAATCACTAGCCAAAGAAGTTCCTTCCAGACACACCAACCAATATGGGAATCTGAAGACACAAAAGACTTAATCCAAAATTTTTACAAGTGAGTTCGCAGTCTGACAGTGGGGTACAATGCGAGAATTAAGTATTCTCGCAGACTAGACACAAGCAGGTTGTGAGAACTTCACACTGAAATGAACACTAGGGTGCGAACCTCAGTTATTCTCATAGGCTACAGAAAGGTGCAGTGTGAGAAGATTTGTAATCAAACAAATTTTGGAAAAATGACATGACTTTTGAGGGAACTTCTGGATCCAGGGAGTCTGTGAGGGTCTCCTCAAGTCTCAAAGATTGATTGGGAATGAAAAAGGGTAGGTCAAGAGAAAATGGCCAAGAAAAACCCACCAAAATGGGTTGTATCCCCAGTGGAGTCGCCAATTTTGTTATCAGATAAATCGATAGGTGCGGACACTAACAGATCCACCTAGATCTAGAACAAAACAGGATAGGACATGACTCTTTCCCTAAGTTGCAGTCATTTAATATACTAATAAGAAGGAACGAGTGGAATACATTTATATTGTTTCCTTAGGTCTCTGTTGTTCTCGCTTCGCTCTGGTGCTCTTGTGAAATCAGGTCCAAGACAACACAAACCAACCAAAGTGAAGATAGCAAAGTATATTTAATGTCAACCTATGCATATGATCAAGGAGTTACGCAATAAAATAAGAGTGATTTTATGGAAAGGGACATGTCGTTGTATTATATTAAATGAAAGTATAAGATACAACCGGATCTCCTTGATGTCGCAAGCTTCCTTCAGTGACCCTTTGTTCCAACACACACACTTGCTCTACATTTTCATGAATAAGATCTAGTGCAACTTGATAGACCAAATAGAGTCTTCAAGCTTCTATCCAAGTAGATTTCTTCACACAATTCTTTCACCAATTCTTCATTCAATCTTGCTTAACCTTTTCCATAAGAAACCTTTCAACATATAGGATAAGGAGAGATGGTTAAATGTATGAGGATGATCCCACTAAATCTGAGAAGTCAGTAGGATGCCAACCATGTGAATGCCAACTCATTTTCTAGAAGATTCCCTTCTAGAACCTTCGTGACCTCTTCTCTTTTCCAAGCTTTGAAACATGTTCACACCCTACCTATAGAGCAGAATGCGAATAGTTTGTACCCTAAGTTTGAGTTTCCTGCGAGAATGAAGGATTTTCGCACCCTGTAATATAGGCAGCCTGCAAACTCATCTTAAAAATGTGTTTTTTGGAAGACAACAGTCATTTTTCTCAGGCAAAAATTCCTTGTGGGATCCTGAATACATCACTTGTAGAGACATCACCAGAGTGACCAAAATCATGTGTAACATTGGGCAAAGTTGAACATAAGTGACTATGTGGAAAAAGTGGCTATGTGGGCCTAGTGACCTAGAAGATGCTTCTAAGGAAGCTACTTGGAGAGTATAAATAAGAGGCAAGGGGTATCTTGTAAAGAGAAATATATTGAGCATGTATTAAAGATCTATTCTGATAGAGAGGAGATATAGAGGATCTCATGGACGCATCAAAGGTTTGGTAATTATGAGATCATGACAGAAAAAATATCAAAAGTTCGAAAACCCTAGTTTCTGAGGTATACGCGGGCTACAGTGACCCAAGGCACGTACATACATGGGCTGAATGAGGACAGAGTGTGTACAGTGGATGAAGTCTTGAAGACTTGTGTGTAAGTTGGTGTCAGGATCTTGAAGACTGAAGCAAGTTCCAAATATACATTCTATGGGCTCAGATCTTCCATAGAAACTCTGGTATGGTTACATTGTTATCTTGATGGATACTTTTGCTTGTTGTGTGGTGAATGCTTAAGGAATTATTGGTATGGTTGTTGTGATTTGGTTTGTGTTGGTTGATGGAATGAGTAGAACTTTTATGATTAAGTACTGATATGATTGTTATAGTATGTTGATTTCTTATATATGATTGACTATCATTCATATTGTATGGTTGAGGAGCATGAGTAAGTTGTTGGAGATCTTGGATGTGTTGTGATTGGTTATGGGTTAGTGAGAGACATAAGAGAATGTGATTCAAGGTTGCAAAGGATATGTGTTCATATTGAAAATAAAACCCTAAGTAACTCATAAGTGATACGCAGGTTGTAGCACATACTGGACGCATACATATGTGATTTGTACTACTGGTAGGGTGCATACATACGTGCACTGCACTACCGACAGGTTGCGTACCTGTTGACAAATTGATATCTGTTGAGGATTGTTTCCTCATCTCAGTTGGTGCTGAGGGTGTAAGATGAGTATTTCATTATAGAGTTGGTGCTCTTGTAGAGTTGTACTCTATTCATTTATTTCTAATAACCCAAGGATTTTAGTCCATAATAAAAAGAAAATTGTAAATACATCTTATGTTCTTTGTGTTCCTTGTGGTAATGATTTATTGATGATATATGTTGTTGATGCATGTTCACATTTAACTGATCATAAATGACAACAATAAGTAATGAGTAAATCGTGATTGCTAACTAAGGAGTTTTTTGAAATGGAAGTTTGGTAAAAAGAGCCATACATTGTTCACCCACCCCCCCCTCAGTGTAGTCGGTGTGTCCAACATTAGTATTAGATTATATTTATTTTCATACATAATATTCATCTACATATTTTCATTGCATAACCATCCATTTTCACCCTCATAACCAACAATTGCAGTTGGGCGAAATTCCAGATGAGTCTCCTAAACCAAATGGTGCATAGTCTAGTTGGGATCATGTATCGGGGAGAATCCCTTACTGTTGTAGGGAAAATTTTACCCTATCAATATTTAGGTAGGTTAGTTAGGTCATTTGCATCCTTTAATTTCATTTGTATATATTTTCAATCTGTATTCATGATAGTATAATCCTACATTTGTTTTTTTTTCTTTACTTGTTATTATTGTTGCTTTGTTATGCATTAATCTTTGCTTAGTTTGATGTTTTTGATATATTGATGAAAATGACAAAAAATTTCTTTCTAGCATGATTTTGGTATACTAAACTGGGTGGATCACATCCTCCACATTTTCTATTGAAGTGATAGTGTTGTTAGAAGTGGTTGTAGGGTTGGAGGTATTGGACAACAAGAGATGTTGAGGTTCTCATGCACTCCATGGTGAGCACATGTTCCCAAAGTGGATGAGCCACACGTGTAGTTGGATCGACGCCAAGTTTCAATGAAGTGAAGTAAACTCACCATGCATATGATGAATCTCTCCCCCTTTGACATCAATGGCAATGGTAACTTCCCTTCGAGGTTTCTCCCCTGAATGAACTCTCCTTGGGGTTGCTTCTCCTATATGAATTGTCCTATGTCCTCTTCATGGTGCTTCCTCGTGTAAATATATGACATATAAGTAAAGAATTCAAAAGTAATTGTGGGGTAGAAACTATTCTGAGTTTTTGGTGAAGATACTCAAAATATTCCCTTGGAAGTGGTTTTGTAAAGATATTTTCAATCTGTTCTCTGGTCCCAACATACTCAACTCTAATTTTCTTCTCTGCAACTTGTTCTCGTAGGAAATGAAACTTGATTAGAATATTGTTGGTGAAGGCCATTTTGGGGAACAATGAAATGATCAAGGAATATAGTTAGAAAAGGGACCAGAAAAGGAGTGTGCGTCGGATAATAAGGAAAAGCAGTGGGAGGAAGCAGGAAAGTCAAAGGAAGGAAGGACAAAGAAGATCAACTGCGCGCGTAGGAAGGTAGAATGTGGAAAAACCTAATCCACTTATGGTTAGGTTTTTTTTCATTGATGTAACGGGTTTTAACCCATTTTTGTAGTACAAATATGTATTGTAAGAAATGAGGAGATCATAATATACCTAGTGAGTGAGAATAGTTGTAGTACTTTTGCACATTGAGATCTTACAACTAGTTTTTGGAGTCAGTTTTGGAGACATAATTATGAATTGTAATTGAGGGCCGGGTCGTAAGTTGTGGAGCTTAGTGCAACATTGGTCAACCTCACATATACATGTGCATTTCATATGCACTTTTGATGTAATGGGCGCAATGCAAGAAATTGATGAAGATGAATAAAAGAGAAATGAATGTATGATCTTTGTGAACGTAGCCCAGGGGGGTGATCCATGGTAAAACCATATGTCTCTATGTGGAATGTTGTTTTATTTCTTGCAGTTACTTTATGATGAATGAATGAATTTTCTAAGTAGTAAAATGCAGCACGCACTAGAACAACTATGTTATTTACTGCAAAATGAATGTTAAATGGTTGCATATGGTTATAGAATGGTAGGTATGGATAAAATAATATGGTAGAATGGTATAAATGATGAATGTTGAAGTAAGAAGCATGATTAACACCCCCAAAGAGACATCCCTTCCAAGGATGCAAACATCTGAGTGTTGCAACCACCCATAAATCCATCTCGGGTGAGACTTCATTGTGCACTCTATGCGCAGTATTGCTTTATGGTCTCTAGAAGGGTCGATGGTTTGTAGGGTTTTGTTGGAAATCAAACAATGAGATTGGAGGGGATTTGATAAGGATAGTGAAGAGAATTCAATAGTAGAAGGGGATGTTCAGTCCATGAAATCCAACCAAGCCGGAGATTGAAAGATGTTTGGAAACAAAAGATCTTGAGTTTGCGTAGAAGGACAATAGAAACCATGAGTATACTCCAGGCTAGTATTTGGTAAGGTATGTGTTCACTGATCTTGATGAAGAATTTTTATGTTATTTTCCAGAGTTGTTGTAGGAGTGGATATTGAGATTGAAGGATAATCATCCAACTAATCGGATAAGGCCAGTGAAGTGGACTATTGAGAATATTGTGTGGATATAGAGAGTCAATAATAAATTCATGTGCGCAATGTGTTATCACATATTTCTGTGGGGGGTGTTTTCCCTGAGAAACTAACCATTGGGTGACCAAATGCAAAAGAAGGGGTTTAAAAACCCCACAAATGTGTTTTATCCAAGTTCGAGGCACACACTCTTCTAGTCAGAAAAAATCCAATAAAGCACAGGCTCAGTATCGGATGTCCGATCCAGCAGGACACGTGGCACCTGATCCGAACCACAGAGGAAGTTATTTCAGGAAGTTGAAGTGAGAAATGTCGTTGGATCAAGGAAATTCATGGACCGTTGATTCGACACTGGCGAAGTTAAAAAATCGAGAATCAAGAGAGGGGAGGTGAGTAGTATTTCAACTTCCCGAGATGCGAAATCTCGATACGATGAAGATTAGATCTGGGTCATCCAAACCAGAGGGGCATGTGGCAGCAGATAATGTGAAATCGTGATTTCGCGAGTCAGAGGTTTCAACATGGTGTTAATATTATGGTATCTTCGGGAGGTATGACCCTCTACTGTGACCTATGACAAGACTAGAATCCTCCGGAAGGAAGCAAAGAATTGAAGGAAACCCTAGACAAGTTGTCAACTGGACAAATACATTTAATATGAATTTATTTATACCCAGAAGGAGAAGTCGGCCCCAGTTAAACTACCCAGATTATTATAAATACAGGGCGCCAGTTTTCATTATTCATCATCTTAGCAGTTGCAGAGTGAGCCAAATCAGCGTAGGCAGTTGCAGTTTGGTGCGCAAGTTTCTGGGAGAGCTGGAAATTGGTGTGCTAGCCTCTGGGTGGGATCATATGTTCAGTTTAGTTTCTATTTCTTTCTTGGTGCATTATCCTCTCTTGGCTATTGGATTGTTACCAGGATTCTCTTCTCAGTCAAGGTCAAGGTTCTCGAAGGGTGGCTTCGGCCAGTGGTTGGGTTACGAGGGTATCGTCAATGGTAAAACAAGCACAATCTTCTATATTCTAACATGTTATGGGCCCACACCCCTTCATTCAGCCTAAAATGTTGGAAGGAAACATAACCGCTAGATATTGAGCTCATTGAGGAACTGCCACTAGGGTTATTAGTAGGAGCAGCTTCCAAAGCACTGCAGCTAGGGTCACTAGCAGTAGCAGTTGTAGAAACCCTAATTCTCAGATCCAGCACCTTGTGATGGAGAATCTCGCATCAAATGCACCCTAAATCAGTGCACCTTTTGACTTTCTCAAAAGACATAAATGAAAAAGTTGAAGTTTTGGATCAAGGCATGACCAGTTACTAGTCAACCGAAGACATGTGTGAAACAATCAATCTCTTACACTACTCAGCACTTACCATGAAAATTGAAGACAATATGTGGATAATCGACAGTGGAGCTTCCAGGCACATGACGAGAGATCAAGCTAGACTCTCAAATCTAAATGAGAGAAAGACATCGTACAAAGTGGAGCTTGGAGACAAAAGCACCTACCCCGTCGAAGGATTTGGACAAGCCTCCATCAAGTTGGAATCAGGTAATCATGTTCACTTAAGCAATGTTTTATATGTACCTAGTTTAGAAAAGAATCTTGTATCAATATCATGTTTAGAAGACAAAGGAAATTGAATAGCCTTCATGGATGGAAAAGTGTTATCATGGCATAAAGATTCCAGCATAGAAGATGCTAGGGTTATTGGAAGACGTGAAGGAAATCTGTATAGACTAATAGAATGAAATGAAGAAGCTCTAATACATGACAAAGTCAACCCTAATGAGATTTGGCATAGAAGGTATGCTCATATCAATTATAAATCATTACCTTTCCTCAGAAAGATGGTTGAAGGAATACCAGAATTGAAATCTACACATGAAGGAATTTGCAAGGGATGTGCCCTTGGGAAGAATATCAAGAAACCATTCCCAAGCAACAACAACATATCTAAGGAAACTCTAGATCTAATACACTCAGATGTTTTTGGTCCAATTCTAGTCAGATCTTTAGGAGGATCTCTCTATTACGTAACCTTCATAGATGACTATTCAAGAAAGACATGGCTATACCTACTGAAGTCAAAAGATGAAGTATTCAGCAAGTTCCAAGAATTTAAGGCAGAAATAGAAAACCTTACGAATAAGAATATAAAGACATTAAGAATAGATAATGGAGGAGAATACACCTCGAAGGAGATCATTGCATTCTACAAATCAGCAGGGATTAGGAGGGAGAAAATTGTTCCTCATAATCCTCAACAAAATGGTGTAGCAAAAAGAAAGAACGGATCTATCGAAGAAACAGTAAAATCCCTATTGAACGATAAAGATCTATCCATGTTTCAATGGGGAGAAGAAGTAATGACGACAATATACGTGCAGAACAGAATCCCTCATCGCATATTGAAGGACATGACACCAGAAGAAGCATTCTTAGGTAAGAAACCTAACATAGAAAACTTAAGAATATTTGGATGTCAAGTTTACTCTCTTATTCCCAAAGATAAAAGAAATAAAATAGAACCCTCAGGAAAGAAGGGGATATTTGTGGGATATAGTGATTCATCCAAAGCCTAAAAAATATATATTCCATAACAACACAAGATAGAAGTAAGCAGAGACGTAACATTCAATGAAAGGATGGCCTTCAAAAAATCTATTGAAGAAACTATAGAAGAAGAAGAAATTGAAGAACCAAATGAAGAAAACACATAAAGCAAGAATAAAGAAAAGGATCAACCTGATCATCCTATGGAGCCATGTGAGAGCATTGATCCAGATAATATATCAAAGAACAAGAAATGACCAGCTTGGCTTGAAGCCACATTACAAGATGCAAAAAGAATCAAGGTTCCAGAAGGAACATCCAGGAAGAGAAAAAGACCTAAAATATTCTCAAGTTATGCAACATACATGACAAAAATTCTAGATGAAGAACCTACTACATTCAAAGAAGTAGTTAAAAAGGGACAATGGAAAGAAGCTATGGCGGAAGAACACTAGTCCATTATGAAAAACGAAGTATGGGAAATTGTACCCAGACCTAAAGAGAAATCAGTGGTAACTTCGAAATGGGTATACAAGATCAAACATGTAGCAGACGGGAGTGTGGATAAATATAAGGCAATATTCATGGCCAGAGGGTTCTCCCAGAAGGAGGGAGAAGACTATGACAAAACCTTTGCTCCGGTGGCAAGGTATACCTCCATCGGAGCTATCATATCTCTTTTCGCTTCCATGGGATGGAATCTACACTAGATGGATGTAAAGACAACCTTTCTCAATGGAGCTATTGAAGAAGAAGTGTATATTGAACAACCTCAAGGATTCGAGGTACATTCCAGAGACACTCACATTTTTCAATTGAAGAAATATTTATATGGACTCAAACAAGCTCCAAGGGCTTGGTACGCCAGAATGGACAACTATATAACAAGAATTTTTTTCTCCAAGAGTCATGCAGATCCAAACCTTTATTACAAAGTCGTGGACAATGCACCTATGATTCTACTATTATATGTTGATGATCTATTCATAACAGGTGAAGAATCTCTAATCATCCAGTGCAAGAAGGATTTAGCCTCTGAATTTGATATGAAATATCTAGGTCTCATGTACTATTACTTGGGACTAGAAGTATGGCAGAAGCGTGGTGAAGTATTCCTTGGACAAGGAAAATACGCAATAAAGATCCTTCAAAAGATTGGAATGATGGATTGTAAGTCCATGGACACTCCTATGAATGCGGATATAAGAAAAGTGAAAGTCCCAGATTATGATCCAGTAGATCCATCTCTATATCGACAGCTAATTGGATCATTGATGTATTTGGTAAATACTCGACCAGATATTTGCTTTGCTGTAAATATATTAAGTTAGTTCCAGGTGGAACATGGACAAGAGCATTGGATAGCTGCAAAGCATGTCCTAAGATATATTCATTGGACAATAAACTATGGCTTGAGATATATCGCATCCAGTGATATCCAACTTCATGGATTCACAGACTCTGATTGGGCAAGAAATGCAGAAGACAGAAAGAGTACTTCAGGTATGTGTTTCATCTTGGGCTCCGTTATGATATCTTGGGGCAGCAGGAAGCAGAAGTTTGTCACACTCAGTACAGCAGAAGCAGAGAATATGGCAGCTTGTGAAGCATGCACAGAAGCAGTATGGATAAGGAAGTTAATATCCAATTTATTTGATCAGACTCCAGAATCGACCATAATATATTGTGATAATCAGAGTTGTATAAGATTATCCAAGCATCCAGTATTTCATGAAAGGTCAAAGAACATTGAGATCAAGTACTTCTTTATTCGAGATAAATTCCAGGAAGGAGAGGTAAAGCTTGAGTATATCCCCGTTGATGAGCAGACAACAAATATCCTGACAAAACCTCTATCCAAAATCAAGTTTGCATATTTTCGAGAGAAGATGGGGATCGTGGAAATATCTCCCTTAGCTAAAAGGGAAGACTCTCTAGGCTAGGAGAAGGTACTGAAAATATTCTTGAAAAACATTTATTTTTGTTATTTAAATGACTCTCCAGTTAGGAGGGAGCACTAAAAATATTATTTATCTTTATAATTGAAAAATAGTCCAGATTGGATAGACTCTTTCTTGTTCGGAAAGTGGATGGAGATTTTTGACGGACAGTGGCTTCCCATTGTAGTTAACATGGGAGGTAGATTGATTGTTGATGTATCATAGACAATGACTTCCCATTATGGGGAGTGGTCTAGGACAGTCATTATTCTTGGCAGTCACTCTGAGTAGTGGTCAAGTAGAATGGTCAGCCTCGTCGGGCAGTCATTCTTTCGAAGTTCACAGTTGTGAGCAGTTTCGAAGAATGGTCCATTTTGGAGGTTGATGCAGGACAAACATTCCTCGAGGGTTATACATTCTCTCTAGGTTACACTTTGTTTAGTGTCGGAGGAATGGCCCAAGGGGGGGAATGGTCCGGACAGTTATTCCTTGAGGGTAGACTCATTCTCTCCAAGTTACACTTTGTTTAGTGTCGTAGGAATGGCCCAGGGTGGGGAATAGTCCAGGCTTAGAAATTAGGGACAGTCATTCCTTAGGGCAGACTCATTCTCTTCAGGTTACACTTTGTTTAGTGTTAGAGGAATGGCCCAGGGTGAGGAATGGTCCAAACATTTCTTAGGGTTTATACATTCTATCCAGGGTGCACTTTAATTAGTGTAGGAAGAATGGCCCGGGGTGAGAAATGGTCCAGGCTCAGAAATCAGAAATAATCCTTCTTCCTTATTTGAGAAGAATGGGGAAGATAGCCCATTGTTGATATTCTATACTGAGGGCAGACATTCTTTCAGATCTCACAGACGTGAGTGAAAGATTGACCCAGATGATTCAATTTTTATCATAATATCGTTTCTATGCAGGTTGCTATCAGATGTTTGTTATGAAGAATATATGACAGTAGATGTAAACTACTGTGGTGGATGTGCTCCACCATTTATGAGGCATATATTCTTTCAGAACTCACAAATGTGAGTGAAATATTGGCCCAGATACTGCTTGTCTCCAGACAGTAGAGATATACTATTGATGTATTTGTTCCACTGTTTGTGACTATATGTCACGGTTTGAGTAGTTGCATACTACCTGATAGACACAAGTGTGTTCTATCAATTGATATTGTACCAGTTGTCAGAGGAGATTATCCAGTTGGATAATAATGATGGTGCTCATGTTGCTACCAGTTGAATGGTCTATTGTGCTCAAGACCATACCTCCCTACCTAGGAAGGAGTGTTAATATTATGGTAGCTTCGGGAGGTATGAATCTCTATTGTGACCTATGATAGGACTAGAATCCTCTAGAAGGAAGCAAAGAATTGAAGGAAACCCTAGACAAGTTGTCGGCTGGACAAATACATTTAATATGAATTTATTGATACCCAGAAGGAGAAGTCGACCCCAGTTAAACTGCTCAGATTACTATAAATACAGGGCACCAGTTTTCATTATTCATCATCTCAGCAGTTACAGAGTGAGACAAATCTGCGCAGGCAGTTGCAGTTTGGTGCACAAGTTTCCGGGAGAGATGGAAAGTGGTGCACTAGCCTCTGGGTGGGATCATCTATTTAGTTTAGTTTCTATTTCTTTCTTGGTGTATTAGACTCTCTTGGCTATTGGATTGCTACCAAGATTCTCTTATCAATCAAGGTCAAGGTGCTCGGAGGGTGGCTTTGGCTAGTGGTTGGGTGATGAGGGTATCATCAATGGTAAAACGATCACAATATTCTATATTCTAACACATGGAATAGTCAAAGGGCAAGGTCATGAGGATTCATGAAATTCAAAGTCACAAAATGATCTGGGCCGTCCATTTCAAAAGGACGCATGGCACCAGATCTGAACTACGGAGGAAGTTATTTCAGGAAGTTGAAGTGAGAAATGTCGTTGGATCAAGGAAAGTTGTGGACCGTTGATCTGATACTGGCGAATTCAAAAAATTGAGAATTGAGAGAGGGAAGGTGAGTAGTATTTCAACTTCTCGAGACGTGAAATCCTGATACGATGAAGATTAGATCTAGTTCATCCAAACCAAAGGGGCATGTGGCAGCAAATAATGAAAAATCGCGACTTCGCGAGTCGGAGGTTTCAGCATGGAGCAGTCAAAGGGAAGGTTCATGAGGATTCATAAAACGTAAAGTCACAAAATTATCTGGGCTGTCCATTTCATAAGGACATGTGGCACCAGATCCAAACCTCGGAGGAAGTCATTTCAGGAAAGATGAGGTGAAAAATGCATAGATTTCCTGGGTCCCGAAATGATGAAAGTCTGAGGTCCTGAAATGTCAATATACATCTGGGTCATCCGATGCAAATGGATACGTGTCACCCAATCCGAGTGATCACAATTTTGTGACTCGGAGTTTTCAGTATGGAACACAGTTCAAACTCGTGAAACACGAAATCCCGAAACGCCTGGGAATTAGGTCCACGATCATAGCCCAAGGTCATATGAGAAGAAGGGCCATAAAAGCGATAAGTTCCCATTAAGAAATGGGCGGATAAGGTTGTTTGAGGAGGTAATCATGGTCGTCATATTCAAAGCTAATCCAATCGTTGATCTAGATGGTCCATTTCGCGATTTCGAGCATCAGAACATTGGCAATCAATGGGAGTGAAAATTCCCGAAATGCGAAATCCTGAAATTTCATGAGGGATAAACATGAGGTCGTGACCCGAGGTCGTGTGAAACTATGGAAAGGAGTTGTTCCCAAGGCCGAAAGCTCTTGTATTTTTCTCAAAAATGGATCTGTGTGGTCTTGAGGCGTCGATATTGACTTGGATAAATCACAAACACCACCTGGAGCATTCATCGGTGTCACGCTTTGTCCTGATCCCGATGAAAGTAGTTAATGTAAATGGGGAAGGTGGTTGAAACCTCATTTCACCACATAAATAGAAATCATGGAAGAACTAGCTGTGGAAGCAGACTGTCATCCCAAAGTTCCCCTGTCAGCAAATTTTCCTGCAAAGCCCATATTGATCGGAACTCGCGTCTGACGGAAGAATGCATGTACGGACTGACAAAGGAATATGTAGACGCAAATCTTTGATTGTAGTGGCCAGGTCACACTCCCGATGGTGGCAAGTTGTTACGAGTATAAATACTCAGTTTTGATATTTTTTTAGGGTCGATGGTTGAGCTACGCTCCCGATTTGTAAATTTTTAATGAAGACTCTGGTCTCTGGTTATGTATCTGTATTTGAGACTTCTTGTTTAATCAAAGTCAAATTCCTCTCCATTTCTACGTAATAGATGTGTTAGAACACTTGGGTATGGATGATCTAGTCGAGCGTAGTTATGTTATTGTGATGAAGGTTTGATCATAGTGGCATCGCGACCAGTTTTAATCAGTTTCATGTGTTGTATTTTCCCTGTTACATTGGATGGCTTGGGAATGGAAGATCTAGTCGAGCTATTGCAGTTGTAGGGTGATGAAGGTTTTATCATCTTGTTGTTGTAACTGTGTTGCTTGCACCATATTTCAGTGTCTGAAGCTTGATCTTGAGATTTCTCTTGAGTATTGAGTTTTTCCTCTTCGAGATGCTAGAAGGCATGATGCCCATAGTAGTCTCATTCATCCTTCTCGCTAAGTCTTCCCTCTGCTCATATTTAAGCTCAAATTATTGACTGAAGTTGAATCAAGACCTCACCTATTCCTGTGTGCTAGTCCCTGCTTTCTGAGTTAAAACGATATTGTCTTGATTCTGCACCCATTGACGTCGTATGAAAACAACCTGTGATGTATAAACTTTGATGGGTACTGAGCTCACCTATGCCGCAATCCAAAGGTGACTTTCGGTGCTAACATTTATGGTGCCGTTGATGGGGACGAATCGAAGATTTTACCTGGGTAGAATGACAAAGCTTACTAATTCTGAAGGTGCATCAGAACTCAGTACATCAAAGATTTCAACTGTGCACCTGGTGACTCCACTGTCTCAACTCCACTGTTCCAATGTGGCTGCTTCTGGAAACACCTGGTAGCCCTTGGAAGAACACAACGATCATATCTTCTCTTTGATGGTGAACAAAGACCAGACACACTCACTCTGCACATCATTCACCTGGCAACTCCACTAATTCGAAATGGACAAAATTCTGGCTCAAAGGTTTTCTCATTTTAATTTTTCTGTTGTTCCTGGTTTTTCTAACGTTGTTCCTATTGTCGATGAGTGGGTTGATTTTTTTCCCATATTTAACAAGCATAAAGAGGACAACCCTGCCCAACATCTCTGTGATTTTCATGAACTCATGCACCAGTGGGAAATACATCATGAGGATGTATTATTAAATATGTTCATGTTCTCACTGGCGGGAGATGCTCGTGAGTGGTATCACTCCTTGCCCCCTACTAGCATCTCCTCCCTGGAGCAGTTTCATGTAGATTTCAATAAGAATTGTCAAAGGTATTGTTCCTCTGAGTTTATCTGTCATAATTGTTGTGAGGAATATAAAGATTTTATTCAAGATATGACTGTTTCAATTGAAAGCGGTGAGGATGAGGGCTGTGAGTAGGAAGAAGATGTTTTGGGTGAGCTGATGGAACTGGAAGAATCTCTCTCTATCGGAATAGAAAGGTTGGAACCTGAGCAAAGCACAAAGGATTCTCCAGTCTTTGAGACAGATGTTCTTGGAAGCCCTACGGATGGCCATAGTATTGAAGATTTCATAACTATAGAGGCCTTATATTATGCTCCTGACGTGCATGTTGTCTCGGATTTAAATGACGAAATAATGGTGTATTCAGATGAAAAGAAGCAGTGCCCTACATCACTTTTTGATGACTTGGGGAGAATCCATTCTATGTATGACAACTATGAATCAGATTCTAAGATGGATATGCAAGATTTCCAAGAACATACATCATAGTCTTATCCTCTGTCCACTAAAGGAAAATATTGTGAGGAATCAACCTTCCTTGGCTTGCAAAAATCACTGAGAAACAGATTGAAGAGAAGATCTCTTCCCATGGTCATGTTTATGATTATTATGAATCTGACCCTTGGGAGAGACAAGAAGAAGAGGAAGAAGAGCTAGAAGGGCAGTTTATATCTTGTTCAGAGCCTATTAGTGAGCAATCGTTACACAGGACCAGTCAGCCTGCATCATCTTCTAATCCACATGTGCCTACCAAAGATATTCAGCCCTGTGTAAGCAGTTGTGTAGTAGAGAGGGCTGCCTGTTATAAATTTTCTGGAGTTTGTCGCTTGTCCTATAAGCCTATGAAGGGATACATGGATTTGTATTTCCTTCATGTTTTGAAGCCTCCAAGTCTGATCCCACCATTGCTATCTAGAGGAAAGATAAAGGATGTAATCATTATGTTGTCATGATTGTGTCATATGTTATTCATCATTGACAGAGTAAAAGAGATTCATGTTAGGAAGTTACTTGAATGGCTATGGTGGAAGTTTTCTTTCACCTAGCACTTTGTATATATCAGTTAGTATAGGATTGTACATAAATAAGCTCCTTCTGGAGCCCATGTGTTTGTTTTTGTTTTTGGTAGAGTAGTGTGTACATATTTCCCTATTTTCTTCAGTGAAATTTTTGAGCTTGACTCCATAACCCAACAACAAAGGCACTGGAGATGCGCATTCTTGATAGCTTGTAGGGAGAATTCCATCCCCTGTGGAGCCAAATGTTATCACATATTTCTACGGGGTGTGTTTTCCCTTAGAAATTGGCTATTGGGTGACCAAATGCGAAAGAAGGGGTTTAAAAAACCCACAAATGTGTTTTCTCCAAGGTTGAGGCGCGCACTCTTCTGGTCGGAAAAAATCCAATCAAGTACAGGCTCAGTCTCGGTCGTCCGATCCAACAGGACATGTGGCACCTGATACGAACCTCAGAGGAAGTTATTTTGGGAAGTTGAAGTGAGAAATGTCATTGGATCGAGGAAAGTTGTGGATCATTGATCCGACACTGGCGAAGTTGAAAAATCGGGAATTGAGAGAGGGAAGGTGAGTAGTCTTTCAACTTCCTGGGATACGAAATCCTGATATGATGAAGATTAGATCTGGGTCATCTAAACCAGAGGGGCACATGGCAGCAGATAATGCGAAATCACGATTTTGCGAGTCATAGGTTTCAACTTGGAGAAGTCAAAGGGCAGGGCTATGAGGATTCGCGAAACGCGAAGTCACGAAATGATCTAGATCGCCCATTTCAGAAGGACGTGTGGCACCAGAACCAAATTGCGGAGGAATTCATTTCAAGAAAGCTGAAGTGAAAAATACACAGATTTTTCGGGTCCCGAAATGTCAATATTCATCTGGGTCATCAGATGTAAAGGGATGTGTGTCACCTAATCTGAGTGATCATGATTTTGTGACTTGGATTTTTTAGTATGGAACATAGTTCAAACTCGCGAAATGTGAAATCCCGAAACACCTGGGAATTAGGCCCACGATCACAGACCAAGGTCATATGAGAAGCATGGCCATAAAGAGCGATAAGAACCCATTAAGCAGCGGGTGGATATGGTTGTTCGAGGTTGTGATCATGACTGTCATATTCAAATCTAATCTGACCATTGATCCAGAAGGGTCGTTTCACGATTTCGAGCATCATAACATTGGAAGTCAAGGGTAGTGAAAAATCTCAAAATGAGAAATCCCAAAATTTCATGTGGGATAAGCATGAGGTCGTGGCTCGAGGTTGTGTGAAGTGATGGAAACGATTTGTGCCCACGGCTAAAAGTGCTTGTATTGTTCTCAGCAGTGGATCTGCGTGGTCTCGAGGCTTCGAGATTGACTTGGATAAATCACAAAAAGTACCTAGAGAATTCATCAGTGTCAGGCCTCGTCCTGATCCCGATGAAAGTAGTTAATGGAAATGGGGAAGGTGGTTGAAACCATATTTCACCACATAAATAGAAAGCATGGAAGAACTGGCCGTGGAAGCAGAATGTCAACCCAAAGTTCCCCTGTTAGTAGATTTTCCTGCAAATCCCATATTGATCCGAACTCACGTTTGACAGAAGAATGCATGTATAGACTGACAAAGGAAGATGTAGACGCAAAGCTTTGATTGTAGTGGCCAGCTCACACTCCCAGTGGTGGCAAGTTTTTCTGAGTATAAATACTCAGTTTTGATATTTTGTTAGGGTCGATGGTTGAGCTACGCTCCTGATTTGTAAAGTTTTAATGAAGACTCTAGTCTCTGGTTATGTATCTATATTTGAGACTTCTTGTTTAATGAAAGTCATCTTTCTTTCCATTTCTCCGTAACAGTTGTGTTAGAACACTCAGGCATGGATGATCCAATCAATGGTAGTTATGTTGTTGTGATGAAGGTTTGATCACAGTGGCATCGCGGCCATTTGTAATCAGTTTCTTGTGTTTTCTTTTCCCTCTTACATTGGATGGATCAAGCATGGAAGATCTAGTCGATCTATTACAATTGCAGGGTGATGAAGGTTTGATCATCCTGCTGCTGTAACTGTGTTTCTTGCACCATGTTTCAGTGTCTGAAGCTTGATCTCAAGATTTCTCTTGAGTATTGAGTTTTTCCTCTTCAAGCTGCTAGAAGGCCTGGTGCCCATAGTAGTCTCGTTCATCCTTCTCGCTAAGTCTTCCCTCTACTCATACTTAAGCTCAACTTACTGACTGAAGTTGAATCAAGACCTCACCTATTCGTGTGTGCCAGTCCCTGTTTTCTTAGTTAAAATGATACTATCTTGAGTCTACACCCATTGACCTCATATAAAACCAACCTGTGACATATAAACTTTGATGGATATTGGGCTTACCTCTACCACAATATAGAGGTGACTTTCGGTGCTAACACAATGGAATTTTGGTTAGACAGTATTGTTGCAGGATTTATTATTGAGTTTGCAGTCGATACTGAGAAGTATTACACTTCTGCAGAGAAGGAATTTTTAAGGGACTGAGAGGGAGGTATATACGATCACTTTACACATAAATCAAGATTTTATTGCATGATGAAGGAGTGATGACAATGAAGTCAGACAACTAAATCACTAAGCGCAAACGGGGAAACTGGGGGAAACACTAAGGGCAATCTAATATATGGAGAAGGACCTAGATAGAGGTCAGAGGAAGGAATAAATGGACCCCATCATGATGGATGAGGAACATACCAAGGAAATATTGGAAAGAGAGGGAACAACAGACTGTAGAAGATCCTACCAGTATAAGATCAATAGGAAAAAGAGGGCAGTAGTCGAGCGAGAGGGATTGGATAGTGATGAAGAGGAGGTAGAGAATCTACGTGCTATGGGGAAGATATAGGATATCCTGTGCACCACATATGAGAGAAAATATAGAGGTCAAGGGTCCAACGTAGAAGAAGTATCTCCATTCCAAATTAGAATTAGTGTGGAACCCACAACCCCATGTGTGACTAAGACATATGAAGAGAAAGAAGCATTTAGAAAACCAATGATCAGTAGAATAAGGATTTTAGTAAGATGAGAGTCTAGTGGAAATTCAAGTGGAGGTACAAGTTCAACTAGCAGTAGATAGATATCTACACCACATAGAGGTGGTACACAACACATTTCACAATTGCATGACAAGATTCAACTATTTGGTTACAAGAGTTTCATGGAGAAGGGTTGGAGGACCCAGAGAAGCATTTGTTTATTTGTGAGAATATTTGGGCAGCTACAAAAATTATAGATGAATATACAAAAGTGGCACATCCTGCAATCACTTTTAGAGACCATGCACTGGTGTAAATGTGTTGAACCTGCATAGAAAAGATCCATCTATAAAATACTACACACATTTGCAGAGATAAATTGAGAAAGAAGAAGAAGGAGAGAAAGAATAGAAGAATTATCATTAACCATAATGAATAATGAATAATTTACACATGATATACTCTGTATAACTCAATGAATGCACACTAGAGGAGAAACAATGTTCCATAGTGGTGGTATAAAGTGATCTGGACACACACTAGCAGTTACGAGAGTGAACTGCCACCTAGTCTAGTCTCTCAGATAGTTACGGGAGTGAACTGCCACCTAATTGAGTTAACTAGTCAACCAATTTTCACTTAATTGACTGAACATAGTGTAGTGAGGAGTAGATCAAGGAATCAAGGGTAATGCACCAGTATGGTGATGATCCCAAGAAAAGTGTGCATTATCATGGTGATGATACCAATGTTGCATGGTGATAAAACCAATGTAGCATCTAGACTCAACTCAACTAGTCAAACTGAAGTGTCAACTGAAGAGAATATTCTCTAGGAGGAATGTTCTCTCCTAAAACATAGGAGACTGGATAAATGAATAATAATGACTAATAAACAAGGAAAAACCTTAGGAAAAATAAATCATAGGTGTGTGTGAAGTAAC
>ML820846.1:93034-104596 GCA_009831015.1 Picea engelmannii
CTATGGTGAAAATAAAGAATGGGTCCCGACAATGAGGCCATGTTAGGTACCCAAATACAAAAGATACCCTGAAATAAAGTGAGGAAAGAGGGAAAAAATCATGGGAAAAACACCCCCTCAAGGTACGATGTATGTAAAAATAGGAACTATAGTTGCTAGGCAATTGTGTCCTTCACTCCAAGACGACTTCGCAGAGAATGGAACTTCTTCTCAGTGAAGGTCTTGGTGAAGATGTATGTCGTCTGTTCTGCTGAAGGATAGAACTATAGGTCGATGATCCCCTTGTGTACTAAGTCCCATATGTAGTGCATGTGGATCTTGATGTTCTTCATCTGCTGCCTCTAAAATGGATCTCTGTAGAACTTCAGAGTGATCTAGTTGTCACACCATATGATGATCGACCGATGAAACATAATGCCCAACTCAGTGAGAAAATGGTGTAGCCACATATCCTGAATGGTTATGTTAACTACCCCTCTATACTCTGCTTCGGCGGAAGATAGAGAAATGGAAGCTTGCTTCTTTCTCAACCAATAGATAGTCTTGAAACCAAGACTAAGTGAGTAAACATATGTGGACTTGCGATCAATTCTATTGCCAGTCCAGTCAGAATCAGTAAACCTGATGAGATATAATGTAGAGTCTGTTTCATAATGAATCAAAAAAGTGATGGTGCCCTATACATATCGAAGGATATGCTTTGCAACCTTCCAATGTAGCTCATGTGATTCCTACATGAACCTGGAAACTACGTCGACTACATAGGAGAACTCTATTATGGAGTGCATGAGATACAACAAGCTCTACACTAGCTATCTGTATAGTGTGCTATCAACCAGTGGAGGCTCCTTGCCATCCTCACGTTTGACTCCTGATAGGAAAGGAGTCGAAGAAAACTTACAGTCTATCATGTGAAATCTCTCAAGGAGATCTCATTCATACTTGGCCTGAGACAATTTGATTCTTGATGCATCCTAACTGATCTCGAGTCCAAGGAAGAAGTGTAGTAGACCCATGTCCGTCATCAAAAACTTGCCATCTAGAATCCTCTTGACTGCAGAAATAATTGAATTCGAGCAACCGATCATCACCAAATCATCAACATACATAACTAAGAGTAGAAATGAATCAATCATCCTGAGCATGTAGACATTTGGGTCTGATTTGCAACGTAAAAATATCTGTGACAATAGGTAGGAGTCCATCTTAGAATACCATGCCCTCGGAGCCTGATTGAGACCGTAAAGGGACTTCTTCAGTCGACAGACCAAACATGAGTCATGCATAAATCCCTGTGGTTGCTCCATATAGATATCCTCAGAGAGATCACCGTGAAGAAATGCATTATTCACGTCCATCTGATGGAATTCCCATCCCTTAGTTGCCGCAATGGAAAGTTCCAATCGTATGGAATCCATCTTCGCTATTGGAGTGAAGGTCTCATCATAGTCAATACCATGCAGTTGTTGAAAGCCTTTGGCAACAAGTATGGATTTGTATTGCTAGTCTATCCATTAGATGTGCTCTTGGTCCTGTAGAACCATATGCATCTGACAAGTTTCCTCCCAAAAGGAAGGGGAATCAGATCCCAAGTTTGGTTCTCAAGGAGGGAGTTGTACTGTTCCTGAATGTAGGATTCCCAAAAGGGATTTCTAGCAGCCTCACCATAAGATTGTGGATCTAAATATTGAACCAAGAAAATATTGCTAGAGGAAAATGGTTCAGTGGCAGTGAGTGCAACAAGGGGCTCCTCGAAATCAGATCAAGTCCTCCTAGTATCAGTTGGATCACCAACGAGATCCCCTTCATCCTGAAGAGTAGTTTGTGCCCACTTGGGCCTCAAATCTGGCTCTGCAACTACATCTGGATGCTTTGACTCTCCATATGACTGTACTAACTTTGAATATCAATCATCTAAGTCCTATGAATCAGAACTCTCATCTGAAGAAGAGTCAGCATTTGCATGCTCATCATCTCGGACAGGTGGAAGAATGAAGGTGTGTGCATGCGGCTGTTGATGTACATGCGAGACACTTTCTTTGAATTGGACACTACGCTCAATGATGAATCGATCCAAGGAAATATCAATAAGCCTATATCCCTTCACATCGTCGATGTATCCAACAAAAATACACTCAATGCTCTGTGGATCAAGTGCCTTCCTCTTTTTAGAGGGAATCTGGGCCCATGCATGTGAACCAAAAATGTGAAAGTGGGTCACTTCTGGTTTGAAGTCGTGCCAAGCCTCATAGGGGGTCTTATCCTTGATATATATATGGGGAGATTTGTTTTGGATGTATGTTTCACAATTAAGTGCTTCGGTCCATAGTCTTTGTGGTAGTGACTTTGCATGCAACATGTAAGATGCCATCTCCTTTAGAGATCTTTTTTTTTTGCTCAGCAACTCTGTTTTTCTATGGAGTATAGGGAAATGTGTGTTGCAACTAAATCCTTGCCTCATGGAAAAGATTATGGATCTCAAGATTTACATACTCTCCCCCATTATTAGTTTGGAGGAATCTTATCTTCTTTCTGGACTGTGTCTCAACCAGGGTTTTGAAATCTTTGAGGTGTTGAAAGACCTTAGATTTTTTTATAGGAAATTAGATCCATGTAAAACGTGAGAAATCATCAACAAAAATGAGAAAAAACCTTGCTTTGTTGATATATGGATGCAGAAAAGGACCCATAAGGTCATTTTGGATCATATCTAAAGGTGCGGAAGCTCTTTGAGACTTTCTTTTGTCGAATTTCTCTTGAGGGTGTTTTCTGAGAACACATCCCTCACATACTCCCTTGGAGAAATGGATGTTCGGTAGACCATCAACCAATATTTGATTGCTAATATATTTCATGTATCTTAAATTCAAATTTCCAAACCTTTCGTGCCATATCCTACTTCTTTCATCAACATGAGTAAGCAGTAAAGCAGAATCAGGTTCAATGAATTCATAAAATGTATACAATTTGGACTGATGATTTACCTCACCGATAGAAACCCTAGAGTTGGTTTGTATGTCGTAGATGTCCACAACATTTAGTGTGATTATGAATTTCCTTATAGTGTCGTAATTCGTCATCCGATACACAGAGAGAAGGTTGACATAAAGTTTGGGAACGTGCAACACATTCTCGAAGCTTCTATTGGTGAGTTCAATCCTTCCTTGGACAATGATTTCAACATAAGAGTTGTCCCCCATCAGAATAGGAGGACCTTTGCATGTATCCAATGAAGAATATAATTCTTTTGAGGCATCCATGTGATTTGATGTTCCTGAATCTACGATCCAAGCATCGGGAGAGGATTTGATGGCAATCAAGGCATGGCTAGAACTTCCTTTATTGGGATTCTGATATCCTGGCTTCTTCTTCTTAGCACCTTTGGGGATGCGATCTCCAAGGTTGTTTTGCTGAATTATTTGAGTCATTAGATCTATTTTTTTCTGCATGCATGCAGATTCTGGATGGAATCCTTTGTGACAGTACGTGCATTTCTCCCCTTTTCTTCCCTTTTCCCCTTTGGATCTGGAGGCATCGGTGAAGGGTTTTGTGTACCCTTCCTTCTTCGGATGTGCATGCGATTTCCTTTTGTATTTATCTTTAGATTTCTGATATTTATGGTTGTCATCTTTCACAGTGAGTGAATGCGCATTTGGGCCTTTCATTTTTCCCATGTTGATGAGTTTGGTTTTCTCTTTTGTCAAGGATTCGATAAAGTCCTCAAGAGAAGGAATCTTCCACGTGGCTCCAAAGGCGAATCTAACAGAATGGAATGTGGATATGAATACAGAGAATTCAGGACTAAGTTTGGAGAGAATGGTGAGAACCATTTAGTTCTCCTCCTTAGATTTATCAACCCCGCAAGCTTTGAGTTGTGACAGTAAATCCTTGAATTTTGTAAAGAAATCTTGGATATTGTCAAAGATTTTTGGATCCAATGTGAGAAATTCCACCTCCAACATGTGTCCACTCCTCTCATCCTTTTTTCCAAAGACCCTTTTAAAGTTGGTCAAGAATTCATTGGGATTCTTACAGGAAGATATGTGAAAAAGGAGATCGGGGGAAATAAGACTGCAAATTGTTCTGAGTGGCTCATCCATGCGATTTAAATACTTGGATTTTTCTATGGCTGATGTCGGTTTTCTATATGTATTCAAGGTTAACCTATACAATCCTCTGGTTCATATATGTATGACTATTTTCTCCTTCCATGAAAAGTAGTTGTAAGGTGTAAGAATGAATTCTTTTTGGAAATCCATCTTTTCGTTGTCTTCAATATTTTGTACCTGCAAAAAAAATTGGTGTAGATTTTGCTTAGCAGTCTATCAGCTTCGATACCATGCAAATGTGTTGAACCTACACAAAATAGATCTAGCTAGAAAATACTTCACACATTTCCAGAGAGAAATTGAAAAAGAAGGATAGAAAGAATAGAAGAATTCTCATTAACCGTAACGAATAATGAATAATGAATAATTTACACATGATATACTTTGTATAACTCAATGATGCGCACTAGAGGAGAACCAATGCGCCATAGTGGTGGCATAGAGTGATTTGGACACACACCATTATTTACGAGAGTGAATTTTCACCTAGTCTAGTCTCTCAAGCAGTTACGTGAGGGAACTGCCACCTAGCTGAGTTAACTAGTCAACCAGTCTTCAGTTAATTGACTGAACATAGTGTAGTGAGGAGTAGATCAAGGAATCAAGGGTAATGTGCCAATATGGTGATGATCCCAAGGCAAGTGCACATTATCATGGTGATGATCCCAATGTTTCATGGTGATAAAACCAATGCAGCATCTAGACTCAACTCAACTAGTCAAACTGAAGTGTCAACTGAAGAGAATATTATCCAGGTGGAATATTCTTTCCTAAAAAATAGGAGACTGAATAAATGACAAATAATGAATAATAAACAAGGAAAAACCTTAGGAAAAATAAATCCTAGGTGTGTGTGAAGTAACTCCAACAAATTGATTGGTATATGGGCATCGCAGTAAACAACCCAGAAGGATCACCTACAACCATCGCAGACGTGAAGAAGGAATTAATCAATGAATTAGAGAGACCAAGTTCAGAATATCATTACATGAATGAGATGATCGAAATCAAATAGAATCTAGGAGATTCATTTTGGGAAGTTAATCAAAAGTTCAAGAGACTGAAAGGTAATTTGAAGTATCATATCATAGATATGCATCATAGGAATCTATTTGTTAATTCATTATTTCCACATATTAAGTATCCATTTAGGAAAAAGAAGTTCCAGACTCAGGATGAGGCTTTGCAAGAAGCCTTGCAATTGGAGTAAAATCAGTATAAACATACAAATCCAACTGTAGAAGAGTTGATAGAAGATATCAAGAATTTGACATTTTAGTTAAATCAGAACAAAGGAACAGATAAACCAGTTGTATATAAATACCCTGCACGAGGAAGATTATGTTAACCCAACATCATATGGAATGATTAGTTGGAAAAGCATCAGTTCTTATGCTTCGGACTCTAACACGGGACTGGAGAATTTGTAACAATGATTGCATGAGATATCTACCTGAATATGTAAAAGAATGACACGCACACTAAGATGGGTTGGTACAGAGGTAAGAGAACCTCCAAATTTTTATGGTCATAATGATTTAGAAGAATTTTCAACAAAGTTTGAGTTAAAAATTTTGGAAATTCAGAGGTTACTAGTTTTGGATATTGCTTTGAAAGCTACACCTACACATTGGTGGGGTACTCATAAAAGGAAGATTCAGAATTGGTATGAATGCAAAAGATTACTTCACATCATGTTTGGCGCAAAATGAGAGAATAAGTATATGGATAAATATGATGGATTAGGACAGACCATAGAACATGTAGACAAATGTATAAACCAATGGAGATTGGTACCACTAGAGGAGTGGCCACATCACTTTATTCATACATTGCAAGGAATCCCAAGGAATTGGTATACATAATTGGAACTGCACAGAGGAACTACAAATTGGGAAGAGTTGTAGAAGAATTTTGTGTTCACCTTTTTATTTGAACATGAGAATCCAGAGATAGATACAATGTTGAAGCTGATAAAAGGGAGGATATTTGAAGATCCAGGAGTTGAAATTGTAACAACTTATTAGAACTAGAATCGATAGACAATCATACAATTGTTACATTACTATCATGTCGTAGAAGATGATCATGCAGAAGAAAACTCACGCAATATTCATATTACAAAAGTTGAAGGGGAAAGAGAAGTAGAAGGTCAAAATTTTGAGTCAGAAGAATTTGTTGCACCCCTGAAGATAAAGAAGTTAAATATTGGAACATAAGATAATCCAAAGATTGCAAGTATTTGTGACTATTGGGATAGCCAGACAGTAGAAAGAATAACAAAGTTACTACGTGAATGCAGAGACCTATTTCCAACGACATTTTCATAAATGAAAGGAGTAGCAGGAGAACTTGGAGAGATGAATATCCCCTTGAGACTAGATTCTAGACCAATAAGACAGAGACCATACAGATTGAATCCAATATATAAATAGAAAGGGAAGGTAGAAATTGATAAAATTTTAGAGGCTGGGATAATAGAACCTATTAAAGAATCTGAGTGGATTAGCCCTATGGTATTTCAAGAGAAGAAGTAAGGGGGAATAATAATTTTTTTAGACTTAAGGAAGTTGAATGATGCATGTTTGAATGATCCCTTCCCTACTCCTTTTACAGATGAGGTATTGGAGAATGTAGAAGGACATGAAGTATATTCATTCATTGATGCATTTTCAAGGTATCACTAGATCAGAATAGCACTAGAGGATCGTCATAAGACTACATTTTCCACATAATGGGGGTCATATAAGTACACAATTATGCCACTTGGATTGAATAATTTCCCTGCTATTTTTTCAAGGGTAGTAGTAGTTGCATTTAAGGATTTCATACATAATTTTTTGGATGTTTATCTAGACGATTGGACAATATTTAGCTTATTGAAAGGTCATGTTGAAGTTTTGAGACTAATGTTAGACATGTGTAGATAGTTTCAATTCTCTTTGAACATTAAGAAATGCATAATCAACGTACCATTTGGAATTTTTCTAGGGCATGTGGTGTGTAAATAGGGTATGTTGGTTGATCCTGCGAAGATTGATGTCATTGTGAATTTACCACCACCTAAGTCAGTGCATCAATTGAGAGCTACACTTGGTCATACAGGATACTATAGGGAGTTTATAAATATCTATGCATAGATTACTATGCCCATGGAGAAGTTGTTAAACAAGGATATCAAGTTTAAGTGGAATGATGAGTGCCAACAGAGTTTGGACATATTGAAGGATAAAATGGTGACAACGCCAATTTTGGTGTTTCCAAATTGGTCGAAGGAGTTATGTGTTCATGTGGATGCATATTCAATAGCACTTGGAGCAGTATTGGCATAGTCAGGAGAAGGTGGTATAGATCACCCAATAGCATTTGAAAGCAGGAAGCTCTCAGATTCAGAACATAATTATAATACAACAGAAAGAGAAGGTTTGGATATGGTGTATTCATTACAAAAGTTCAAACATTATTTGTTATGCCAACATTTCAATATGTTCAGATATCACTCTGCTCTTAAATACTTAGTCAACAAGCCAGTGTTGGGGGGAAGAATATGTAGATGGTTGTTGTTATTCGAAGAATTTGATTTTGAAGTAGTTGTGAAACCTAGAAGACTAAATGTAGGGTTGGGTCATCTATCCAGGATAACCAATGGGGAGGAACTAAGAAGTTTGGAGGAAAATTTTCTTGATGCACGATTGTTTTCAGTGTAGGTTTTTGATGAATATTTATCTGATATCATTGAATTTTTTAGTATAGGATTTTCCCCAAAAGAATATACTATTGTGCAGAAGAAGAATTTGGTGGTCAGAGCTACAGATTACCAATTGATTGAAGGTCATTTGTATAAAGTAGGAGCAAACAATATTTTAAGGAGATGTGTTATCGAACATGAACGACCTATCATCTTAGAAAAAGAACATGAAGGAATAACTGGAGGGACTTATGTAGGGAAGCCTATTGTACAAAAGATACTATGCGCAATATTATGGTGGTCAACAATTTCTAAAGATGCAAAGGAGTATTGTCGGGCTTCTGATGTCTGTCAGAGGGTAGGAAAGCCATCCAAGAGGGATGAGATGCCATTAAGACCTCAGGTAACTCTTAAAGTATTTGACAAATGTGTGGTATATTTTGTAGGTCTAATTAATCCACCAACTAGAAGATTAGGAGCAAGGTATATTATTACAGTGAAAAAATATTTGACTAGATGGGTTAGAGCAGCAACAGTAAAATATTGCATCTCACTTCCTGTTTGAACATGTGATTACAAGATTTGGATGCCCTAGAATTCTGATGAGTAATCAGGGAACTCATTTGATTAAAAATACCATTCATGCAATGACTAAAGAATTTGAGATACACCATCAGAAGAGCACTCCATACCATCCTCAAGCTAATGGAACAATGGAAGCATTTAATGGGATTTTGGAGAATGCCTTAACTAAGATTTGTAATGTGAACATGGATGATTGGGATTTGAAGATACCAATAGTATTATGGGCTTATAGAACCACATGTAAGAATCTCACAAGGTAGACACCTTTCAGAATGGTGTATGGTCAAGAAGCAGTAGTCCCTTTGGAATATTTGATACCTAGTCTACACTTTGCAACCGTTACAAACATGATATAAAGAGGCACAACTCAAGAAATATTGTCTCAACTGATGGAATTAGAGGAAGATAGGATTATGGTTGGTTTCCATCAGGAGGTATAGAAAGAAAAGGATAAATCTTGGCATGATATACATATTAACAAGAAGAACTTTAAAGAAGGAGAGTCGGTTCTCATGTATGACAATAAATACTTACAACACCCAGGGAAATTTAGGATGCATTGGCTAGGGTCATATGAGATAAAGTATGTCATAGATGGAGGTGTTGTGCAACTGTAGGATTTAATAGGCAAAGATATTCAAGGATTGGTGAATGGTAGTTGAATGAAACTATATAGGGATAGTCGACCCAGTAACCCTAAGTAGTTGCAACACCGAAAATTAGAGTTGTACATAGTAGGAGTTAAAAGAAGAAAAAGAAAAGAAAAAAGTGGAAAAAGAAGAAAAAGATGGAAAAGAAGAAAAAGAACGGAAAAAATGGGGAAAAGAAGAAAAATACAAAAAGATGAATTAAATGGATAAGTGTTAGACATGAAATGAGAGGATAATGTGTGCAAAAAACATGACATGGTGTGAAAAAAACAAGAATACCCTACACTCCATAAAGAGGTGACAAGATAGAAAACGCAATGCACTGAGACAGAAAGTGACTGGAAAAGGGAAAAGGCAATGGTCAAGAAAAGTGCAAGCACGACAGAGAATTTATGACAGGAACTATAAAATAAAAAACTTGCAAGGGAAGACTCATTGTGACATTGAGAAAACAATATCTAAGGAGAGAAAACTTGGTGCGAAAAGGTGTTTTCGAGGTGATTTCGAGAAGTATTCAATGAAGATTTAGAGCAAATTTTGCAGAATTTAGAAGAATGGCACCACCAAAGGTCGTAGCTCCCAAAAGAACTGCAAGGAAAACATGTAGTTCCATGATATCTCCGTATGAGAAAGAAGCTTATGAAACAAACCCTATTCAGTTGGAGGGAGTGGTGGACGTGGACACCATTCCTTCACCAATGATTGAACCAATTATCCCAACAATTGTGGAAGAACAAGAACAACAGGTTCCAACAACAGAGGAGATGGAGGGTGACCTACAAAATGTCACATAGAACCCTACCATAGAGAAAAACGCTACACAACAACTTGGCTTAGGATCACCACAACATATGACTAAGGAGAAAGAGGATGAGTGAACAGATCCATATGATCCCAAAGGACAGGCCCAAGTAGCGCAACAACCTGTCATAGAACTAGTGCAACAAACAAAAGAACAAGTTCAAGTGGAGGATGTTATAGGCCAACAAGATTAATAGGCATAAGAAAAACAGGATGTGCACCAGGAAGCAGGGCCATCGACAACGATAGGAAATACAAGGGGAAAACAGACAGTACATAGATCACTGCACAAACATAAAGAAGCAACATTGGCATTAGTGTGCATACTCGAAGGAGTCACGATCCTTCTTGATATATTAGGATGTGTTGGAAAACTGAATTATTCAGACCATGATGTAACAGATAGGGACAAGTTCCTTGAGTTTTTTCCATAAGTCTATATGGAGAGAAAATGAGCAAGTTCGTCAGAAGTTCCAATTTTAGAGCCAAAGCAGTGGATAGCAAGGTTTTATAACACATGGATAATGAACTTGTTAGAAATAACTCACTTTGGGAGGGGAAAGGATGTCAATTCCTGTGTGAAAAAACTGTTGGCCTTGGTACATGGAAGAGTTCTATGGATGGACAGACCAATATCAATATATTTATATCTACTTGCAGAGATTATAGGGTTTCCAACATGTTATCACTCTGTAAATTCCCAAAGGTTGTTGGAAAGCAGGAGAAACTTACCAGAGGTAACCTTATCCAACCACTTCGAAACTAGGATCTAGCCTTGCCAGTTTCAGAGAGGGATCTCTCTATAAGATATAACTTTGTTTTAATGTCAGATATTAGGCTAGTTAAAATATGTAGAACCAAGTTGTTTGTTTTTTATAAAATGGTTGAAAGGTTTTACGCATTCATTTGGCTATGGGGTCTGTTTTATAAGGGTAGAGATCAGAGAACAGATGTAAATATTCTTTTCACAGGGAAGGATAATGCAGCTATTGGATTCTTTAGAAATAAAATGATGGACAATAGAAAAAGGCGAGATTGTTTAATTATAACCAAGAAGCATTTAAGAATTTCTTGAATACAATGTAAGAAGAAAAACACTTAGATCTTTAAAATCTAGGAACAAAGTACACAAAGGTAAATTTTGCAACTTTAACTCCTTTTAAATGATTATGTTAGAAAACAAGATGATAACTAAGAGAGATACACGTTCAACTGAGAATAGAAAACTTCACCAATAGATGACATGCATGAATCTTGTGAAAACATCTCTTTATATTACTGGAAGATCTCTTGATGAGATTACAGTGCTTACAACTTGCTGGGGCATAAAAATCAAACCCCAATACTTCAAAGTTTGAAGTATGTATAATAAAAATTACAAATGACCCTCTCATTAATGATTAGGATGTGGCAGAATATGAATCTAACTAACTAGCTAACAAGATACAAAAATTTAGGAACTGACGATGATGTGTCGAATTCTTCACGCTGATTCTGGGGAAGGTCATTGGTGATTCAAAAGGGTGGTAAGTGGTAAGTGGTTTGGAAGGGAGGAGTTACGACGCAATATATATGTGACACATTGGGATGGAGCCCGCTGGGAAAACCGCCTCATTCCTGACCCCTCCCCCCACTGTTAAAGGAAGAACGATCGAGGGGATCTGAAATCTCTTGTAGACCGTCCATATGTGCGTTGTCAGGATAACCGTAGATATGTGTGCACTTGTTA
>ML820846.1:113142-134273 GCA_009831015.1 Picea engelmannii
TGGGGGGGGGTCCAGAATCTTGTCTCAGTCATAGATCTTAGCGTCGATAACTCAGTCGCAGATCTATGCGCGATCATTAATTTCCAGGAGAGATTTGATATGTGTTGAGAAAACTTAGGTTTAATGCCTTTTGTGGGTTTCATGTTGCTTCTCATGCTTTGTTCACCATGAAGTTAGGAAACATAACCCAAACATCAAAATCCTAGGTTTTGTTGAATATCAAGCATATTTACTGGAGGAAAGACTGGCTAACCTATGCCCTATCATGCCTAACTACTCATTTAGCCCAGATTAGACTGTTGGGCTAAGGAATTACTCTACCCTGGGGCTATTTGATCAAGATTGAACAGTTTGATCAAATTTATTAACTAACTAACCTAACTACCTGGTTAAGATTAAACAGTTCAACCGGGCTTATTCACTAGACCTATCAACATAAATTCAAAAAGACTTAACCATGATTAAATTGTATGGATTTAAGTCATTGTTATTACATGGGGATTTTATCCATTTTCTTTTATGCCCTCTTTATTCTTTTTCTCATTTTTCTTTTTCTTTTTCTTTCTTTTCTTTTTCTTTTTCTTTTCTTTTCTTTTTCTTTTGCAAATAATTTGCATGAATGAAATATTATTTGCAAGATAACATACATCAATAGTGAAAATTTTCCAGTCACCAGATGATCTTATAAATTATAGGGTTATAACACAACAAATGGATAAAATCCATAAAAATGTTGGGATGATAAGGCAAAGGAGAAACCGTTGGCAGAGGAGATGAAGAAGAAATATGGCACTGAGAGAGGGTCCTGAGGAATCATAATTAATAGAATCAGTGAACCTACAACAAGGTTGGAAAAAAATATGAGCTTGTAAACTTCTAAGGAAATGTCGCAAGGAAGAAGCACTTGCAGGAGTTATACCAGCAGTCATGTAGTGCGCAAAGGGGACTCTACTCAGTTGGACCGCATATTTACTGAATTTATTTTTGGATGACTATAAGGATGAAAAAAATCTTGGAACGGAGTTCCATTATGCATGGTTGATAATACTGATAGCTTTAATGGGTTGGGGAGAACCCAAATACGACGGCTTTTACCCAAGGCCAGGAAAGTGTTGCACAAAAATGTATACTACATTGTGGCACACTTTAGACACAAAACAAAGGAAGGAAAATTCAAGTATATTTTCTATGTATTTCAATGAGATACAGGAAAAGATAGCCAATACTTGGAGAATACCACCAGAAGTGGTGGAAGAGCATCAAATTATAGCGAACTTTAAGACTTCCAAACATAATATGTGGATCCATGCCAAAAGGGATCTCAATAAGGAATGGTTACAACTAATATATTGTGTGACAACATAAGAGGTACAAGGGACCATGAAATACTAGCCTGCAAAATGGAGGGAACTAGTAGCTTCCAAGAAGGGATCAAAAGGAAAGTAGCAAGCAGAAGATGGCACTTCATAGAAGTCAAATAGTCCAGCAGAAAATACAAGAAAGGAAAAAGAGAACGCAAAGGAAACAGGGGGGAGAAAAACAGTTATAAATCCAAGGCAGAAGAACCCTATCTCCAAACCTTCAACATAGGAGAAGGACCGCGCAAAAGTCATAAATGGAGGACTACAAAAGGAGAACAATGTTCCTATGTAGGAGGAACTAGGAGGAGGAGATATACCAGACATAAACATCCCAGGTACATTAGCGCAGACAGAGACACTTCCCATGAAGAGGAAAGTATTGCAGTTAGGAGTTCAGCACAAGAAAATGAAGGCGCATAAGGGCATTACAGAATTAACATTAACAAAGGATAATGTGGATACGGTTGAAGAGAGAGTACAGGACTGCGCAAGTAATGCATGGGATGATGGATAGAATCAAAGGGAAGAGGTAACGAAGAAGTTAACAAAGGTTAAGGACACACTGGAACAACTACAACTTACTACAATGCAGCAGAGGTAGCATGCACCACAACAAAAGGCTACTCAAGAAAAGACAGTTCCAGCATAGGAAACAGTCCAGATTATAGCATTGGGAATAAAAAATTTCCTATTACTCAGGACATGTTTTAGATTGATGAGGAGACGAAACAAAAAATCAGTAGAAGGACATATATCGCTTGGACCTGGCACTTCCTAAGGTCCCAACGAAGGTATGGTATAAACTACAAGTAAGTGTCGTATAGGATATTCAATCGAGGGCACGAGCATATGCGACAGATTTGCAATTGACTAATCAAGTAAATGACACATTAAAGATAAAAATCTACCAGGTCTAGGTTGAGAGGGATGAATCGAATAAATTCACTATCCAAATAGAGAAACAGGTAGACAAAGTATTTAAAACTATCCCGGACAACGTGCAGGAAGGGAACATACCCACGGAGGGTAAGATCGGGAATATAGCATAGAGAATGGATAATTATATAAGTTACATTATAGAGTTGATGGAACTCCTACAACCAAGCACTCCACCAGAATTTAGAACGTAGAGGGAGCATGAGGTGACATTCCATAAGGAGAGTATTGTGCAAAGCATTCAAGAAATCACAGAGTTATATGATAGAAGTGCGCAATTAAGGACTAATATCCAGGAAGATGAGAAACTACATGAATTAGAATATAAGGAAGAAGGGGTAAATACTGCAATGTAGAAACTCAAGAAGAGGAAAAAAGAAATGAACATATAAGATAGGTTGAAGAGTGCACAAGAATTGAATAACTTGCAAACAAAGTTGAAGAACATACAAATGGAGAAGCAGTCAAGGTAGGCTAAGTTGGATCCACTTCAAGAAGGGGAAGAACAAATGTTGATTGATATTGATGTAACCAAGGGGCAGATTAAAAGAATCATCTTGGAGACTGAATATTTACTGAAGGATCATATCATTGCGCAAATTGTGAAGTCTGTAGTAGAGAAGAGAACACAGGTAAACACTTGAATTGAAGAAATTGCAGGAAAAATCCACGCACTGGAGACGTCGGTGCAGGATGTAAATATTGTCTGAGTGGCGCGAGACAAGCTACATGTGAGTGTTGGGGGCCTAATGGAGCAGGCCATTTTAGGGAACAACTCAACTATGAAAGAAGATAATTAGAAAAGGGACCAAAAAACGAGTGCACGCCAGATAATAAGGAAAAGAAACGCGAGGAAGTAGAAAAGTCAAAGGAAGGAAGGAGGAAGTGGATCAACCATGCATGCATGAAGGTAGAATATGGACAAACCTAATCCACTTAGGGTTATAGTTTCGGTCATTGATGTAATGGGTTATAACCTATTTTTTTAGTATAAATATCTATTGTAATATCTGAGGAGATCATAATATATCTAGCGAGTGAGAAGAGTTGTAGTACTTTTGCGCATTGAGATCTTAGAGATAGTTTTTGGAGTTAGTTTTGGAGACAGAATTATGAATTGTAACTGAGGTTTAGGTTGCAAGATATGGAGCTTAGTGCAACATTGATCAACCTCACATATACATGTGCATTTCATATGCACTTTTGATGTAATGCACACAATGCAAGAACTTGATGAAGATGAATAAAAGAGAAATGAATGCCAGATCTTTGTGGATGTAGCCAAGGGGGGTGAGCCACAGTAAAACCATATATCTCTTTGTGGAATGTTTTTTTATTTCTTGCAGTTAATTTATGATGAATGAATGAATCTTCTAAGTAGTAAAATGCAACACACACTAGAAAAATTATGTTATTTACTGCATAATGAATGTTAAATCGTTGCATATGGTTATAGAATGGTAGGTCTGGATTTAATGATATGGTAGAATGGTAGAAATGATATGGTAGAATGGTAGAAATGATGAATGTTGAAGTAAGAAGCATGCACAACACTTCCAAATCAACATCCCTTCCAATAATATAGACATTTGAGTCCTACAACCACCCATAAATCCATCTTGGGTGAGACTTCATTGTGCACTCTGTGCGCAGTGTTGCCTTCTGGTCTCCAGAAGGGTCGATGGTTTGTAGGGTTTTGTTGGAGAAGTAAAGTAGAACCTGGGTGAGCCCAAACATATCCAACAAATATGTTTCGTCTTGGAGAGCATCAGTGGATTCTTTGAGATATTGATGGCACTTGTGTTATCATAAAATATTGGAATGGGCTCATCATACTCAACCTGTATATCTTTCAATGTTTGTTTCATCCATAGGAAATGTGTACAACATGTTGTTGTTGCAATATACTATGCTTCAGTTGTAGACAATGACATTGATGTTTTTCTCTTGCTTAGCCATGATACCAAACACTCACCCAAGTAGAAATTTGCTCCACTTGTACTTCTTCAATCATCAATGAAACCTTCCCAAATTGCATCTGTGTTGGAAACAAGTGATAGATCCTTTCCTTTTGGATACCATAATCCAAACTCTTATGTACCCTTGAGATATTTGAATATCCTCTTCACTGCCAAAACATGTGGTTCCTTTCGTTCTTCTTGAAATTGTGCCACCTGTCCAATTGCCTGCATCACATCTAGTCTTGAAGCTGTCACATAAAGTAAGTTTCCAATCATTGACCCATACTGCCTCTGATATGTAGTCTTTGAATCATCATCTTTACTTAAATTGAAATTGGTTTGCATATGAGTACTGACTAGTTTGCAATCTTCCATTCTAAACCTCTTTATCATTTCTCTGATATACTTGGTTTGAGAGATAAAAAATCCTTGGTTGCTTTGACATATATGAAGACCCAAAAAGAAAGATAATTCTCCAAGAAATGACATTTTGAACTCACTTTGCATATCCTTTCCAAATTTCTATCTCATCATGTCATCATGACTAACAAAGATAATATCATCAACATAAACTTCAATTTAAAAAATACTATCTTGATTTACCTTGATGTAGAGGTTGTTGTTTGCAGTCTCTTTTATGATCCCTTGTTGTTGTAAGTATCTGTCTAGTCTTGAATACCATGCTCTGGGGGCCTGTTTAAGACCATACAAATATTTCTTCAACTTGAAAACCTAATTTTCATTCTCTGAGAACTAAATCCTTCTGGTTTATCAATGTAGACTTATTCCTCTAGATCCCCATTTAGGAAGGTTGATTTTATGTCCATCTAATACACTTTAATATTCTTGGAGCATGCCTAAGCTAGGATCAATCTGATTGCTTCTATTCTGGAAATTGGGGAAAATGTCTCTTCAAAGTCTATACCTTCAACCTGAGCGTATCCTTTAGATATCAATATTTCTTTATTTCTAGTAACATGTCCATCTTCGTTCAATTTGTTTCTGAAGACCCACTTTGTACCGATAAAATTTTTGTTCCTTGGCCTTGGAACCAGTTCCCAAGTGTCATTCTTCTCTATCTTATCTGTATCTTCATCCATGGATTTTATCCAAAATTAATCCTTGTTGGCTTCTTCAAAAATGCTTGGCTCAATTGTTGATAATAGTGCCAAGTGCAACTGTTCTGGTGAATAGATTCTTCTTCTAGTTTCAACTCCTACATCTTTGTTCCCGATAATTTGACTTGATGGATGATTCTTTTGTATTCGTCTGCTAGGTGTATTTGGAGGCACTTGAAGATATTTATGTTATTTCTCTTCTTCTTCTGACTTCTCTTCTTCATCTTCCTCTTCTGCTACTTCTTCTTCCTTTACTTCTTCATGAACATGTTCCATTGAATCATTTCCTTATTCTTTTGTCCTTCATCCACCTGTCTCATCAAATGTCACATTGATGCTTTCCACAATTTTGTTGAGCCTTAGATTTAATCATTTGTATGATTTCTTTATTCTTTAGTACACGAGATTCAAACTTTCTGATTTTTCCATCTTCTCTTTTAATGTAGCATTTGCTTCCAAAAGATATGAAATGTTTCACATTTGTTGGTCTTCCTTTCCATAGCTCATAAAATGTTGTATCATTGTTGTTTCTAAGCATTCCTCTATTTTTAATGTGAATTGTTGTATACATTGCATGCACCCAAAAGACGTATGTCAACTTCGAATCCATTAACATAGTTCGAGCCATTTCTTGTCCTATCTTGTTCTTCCTTTCGACGAATCCATTTTGTTGTGGTGTCCTAGAAATGAAGAATTGCCTCTTTATCCCATGCTTACTACATAATTCCATAAATTCCTTTAAAGTAAACACTCCCCCATTGTCCAATCTCAAAAATTTGATTTTCAAATCTATTTCATTTTCAACCATCTCCTTGTACATCTTGAAGTTCTCGAATTCCTCTGCCTTCTTCCTAAGAAAACAAAACTGTAGTCATTATTTTATAGCCATCAGTCAATAACATAAAATATTGCCCATATTTCAACCGCTTTGTTCTAGTTGGTCCTGTTATCGCACAGTTTGTAGCTAGGAAGAAAGGCTATAAAGTAGAGGGCCAAACTGGCGTAACAAGAACCTATCCCACCCAATGTCGCCACGATGGGGAGGTTCTTTCTCTTTATGGAGGTGAGGCCCACGGGAGATGTACCCGGTGATCCTGGGGTTTTTAAGAGGCTAAAGGATAATCAGATAATGACAAGTTTCCCCCTTCACAGATCACCACCAGAACAGATAGTCCTGACTAAACAACCAATAATAAAGTAAAACCCAAAGAAATGTACCTGCCTGGAACAAGACAACAACAAACTGGAACGTGCAAGCTATTTCAATAGGTTAGTACTTCATATCAATTAATAACTATTTGATAAACTTATAAGCAATTTGAATATAAATATTGACAGAGTCAATGTTTATCAATAGCAATAAAAATCATACCATTTCATCAATAATTATTAGAATCATGTGGCATTCAATGTAATAAACCAACACTTTACTCAATTTATGCATAAAACTGCATTCAATGTAATAAACCAACACTTTACTCAATTTATGCCTAAAACCACATTCAATTGCTCACAAGATGAAACGTTGCTACAATAGAGATGAAATATCCAATAATGACGTCAGCAACTTAGGGTTAGTAGGGTTAGCTAGAGTTAGGGTTAGTGTAGTTAGGGTTTCAATTAAAAATATTTGAGAGTGTTTAGATCAAGTTCTACTTCAACATTTGAGGTCTTAGATCAGTGCCTTAGGGTTTAATGGAGTCATAAGTGAAGGATGCATAGGTTGAAGGAGGACGACTAAGGACTAGAGGGAAGAGCTCTGAAGCACTACTATGGCAGGGCTTCAAAGACAAAACCCTAAGGGAGAGAGGCTCACTCTGGTGTTGCTATGGCAAGGCCTCATGCTCTCTCCTCCTTCCTTAGATGGAAAAAATGGCTAGCATGAAAGATAAAGTCAAGACAAGAGAGTCAAATGAGGGAGAGTGTTGCTACAGCAAGGCTCTATCATCAAACCCTAGAATAAAACGGCCCTAAGTGTAGATAAACTAGGCCTGGGACGTCTTCTCCTTCTTGAGCTCAAACAAGTATGGCTAGCAAAGGGAGAAAAGGAGAAAGGATTGTAGCTAAGGCTAGGCTCTCTTTTCCTCTTCAATGGCTGAAAATCTCTCTATCAGGGGACATGAGACAAGGACCTACTTGTGTGCTTTTCACCTAGGGTTTTTGTTCAGCAATAATCATAAATACATACAAGAAATTAAACTACAACCATTCATTCAAGAAGTTTTGCAGAAAAATAAATACAATTCACCAAGAAATAAATGTGAAAACCCTAGTTGTAACACCTTCCTTTAAGAGAGAAACTAAAATATGCCAAAATAGTCTTCCTTCAACAAGTGTGCATCACCCAATTATCCAATAACCCAAGATAGGGTGCTAATTTCAGACCTCACTAATGAGTGAGTGAGTTGTGATGAAAAAAGGAGAGTGAAAATCTCTCATTTATACAAAACCTTGACCTAATTTTACATTTTAGGTCAAGTAAAAGGATGACAAGGCCAAATTATCAAAATCATACTATTTTACATTAAATTTTCAAATTAAAACCCTAAATAAGCATAAAAGAAAGTAAAATCCCCTCTAAGGGAGGCGTTAACCCTTTCTAGGGAAAATGAAACATCCTGGAGCAAAACATTAGCCCTCCAAGGGATTCTCCAACATGCCACACGTGCCACTGCTACCCAGTCTGCCTCCAAAGACATCCAATAGGCTGGATGTCTTCATGTTCATCAAAGGTGACGTCCCAGGCCTTCCAAGGCCAACATCTCAGTGAAAAGGGCTCACCCCCCTAGGCTAGGCCATGTCAGGGTACCTCTGATGGGACATCCTCTTCTTCTCTGGTGCAAAGACTCTGATCAACCTCTTTCCTGTCCCTTCCCTCTGATGGGGTCTCAACATCCATCTGGTGGGCTCTTCAGCCCCATGGAGGTCGGAACTGATCATTTCCCCATGTGTACCAGTCTAAATGGTACCTGTCCATCGGGTATGGTCCTGCACATCAAAGGCTATGCCCTTCATGGGCTCATCAGTCACAGGGATCATAGCAATGTCAATCACATTTCATCATTAATATATTAAACACATGCATAAAATCCCTAATACATCAATCAATAGCTCAAATACGTTACACAAGCCTGCAATACAAATCTGGGGAAAAGGACAAGGCTTCCTATTGGGCTAGTGTCCATAGAAAAAGGAAAGTTCCCATAGATATCTCAGCCAAGCCATGTAAGTGAATGTTGTGGTCAGGGGATGTCCAAGCATGTAGGTGAAGTAAGGGCCAAGGATGTAATGTGTTACCTGTGGGTGCCTTTGTAGAAGGCGAGTTGTCCCTGTCATGGATGCATTTTTTCCAAGCCCATTCTTCCCTTTATTCTTTTTATTCTTTTATTTTCCTTTTTTGTTCAAAAGATAATCAGGGGACACTGGCTAATTAGGGGACACTGCCTTGGCATGGTGACCAAAGATGATAGCATTACCCACAAGTAATTTTGCAGAGATGAAAAGGTTGGCTCGTGATGAGAACCCCTTTCCCTTGGCCATGCAACCAAGAGTCATTGCCCTGGCGTGGTAACTAGCTAGTGGCAATGTCATACTGCTAGGTACCCATGGACCTAATAGGTTGGCTCGTGATGAGACCCCATATCCTCTAATTAGGTCTTGTTTTATTATTTCTTCAGGCCCCTCTTTTTTCTTTCTAAGAAGCTTTTTATTGCTTTCTTGGGGATCCCTAGGCGAAGCATCTCGAGGTTTATTTTTAGGATTTTATATTTTACCAGCTTGCTTTTACCTTCCGGGCCTTTAGCCCCTTCTCCCCACGAGGTAAGGTGCAGTCTTGAAATAGGTCAACCCAATGCCTGGACAAGGGGAATGGGATAGGTGAGCGGGAAACAAGATGTAAGAGTGGTGATATGATGGGAGCGGACGATGGCTTTTCAGAAATCCCCTAGTGGCAAATCAAAACCTACAGACACATGCTTGCTAGGGCACCCTGTCAATCCCCCCAAACATGGTCAAGTGAGAAAATGTAAGATCCAAGCAGTTGTTAGAGATAAGAGGAACCAGATGCATATATTTAAAGGTTTCAATGATCAAAAGTGACACATACCATGATACCTTGAACAATTACCTCATGGAGAAAGAACCTCTTCTGATATAGGACCAGGCCAATGGTGATGGATGTTGTTGTTGCTGACAAGACAAAGACAATGGAAGAAGAAAAGGTGGGCCCTCCAGGGCCATGCTCAGGTCAATACTTCTCTCAATACTCCATGTCTAGGACTTGTGGGCCTCGAGACATGATATCCTAGTTATCCCTAAAAAGTGGGGATAACATCTTTCTCCAACTCAGGGACATGTGCTTACCATAGAGCACATGAGAACCTCAACATCTCTGGCATAACCTATAGACCTGCTTAATCTCAATAAAGGTATCAGTAACAAAATTGGGGTGGTAATGCCACTCCAACATACATAGATATATATACTAAAATAAAGCAATCAATGAGTAAGAAGATGAAAGAAAAACTTATTTCCTATACTTACCTGTTGGCTGGAATGTTGGGTGTAGTCAAACAACCAGTGAAGCCAATCCAGCAACGTTCCTCGATACCTACCTTTGTGCTTCATCATAAACCAAAATAGTGATAAATCAAGCACAAAAATGTCATGGGTTAGAATATATATCATATCATTGGAAATCTCAAAGTCTAACTCATGGAGGCAGGTGGGAAGGAAAAAGTGATCCCAATACATACTCTCAGGAGAGTGCTCAATCCATCTCAGGAATGGATTGTGAAAAGTCAAAGGTTCAAGAGACTGACTCGAGGAATCTAAATGTTGGCTACCTTGGATGTCTTCACAAGTTGAGGCCCCAGGAGGGATTAGAAAAAACTGAAAGGATGACTGACCATTCCTAAAGGGGAGGCTGGAAAACTGTGATAATAGGCTTCTTCTTGAGGCACTCAACTTTCCCCTAAAATCCAGAATGAGGATTTGCCTTACAAGAGACTTGGGATAAGAGACATGTTTCCAAACCACACCTTCAGTGACATAGGGAGGTAAAATGATCAAAGTGGGGTGGAAAATCTTATCACAAGTATCCTGCTTCAGGGAAGTAACTTCCTCATTTTTATCAATGTCTGAGCATAACGTTGGTTGATAACTTTATTCATAGGATAAATCTAAGTTCTCAGATGGATAGTCATCAAAGTCCTCAAGGTATGAATGAAAATTAATCAGAGAGCATAGCATTAGGTCATCCCTGGGTGTTTGAATAAGGTCAGGTTCTTGTTGCCAGATGTCAAAATTATTAGTAACTTCATGTGATAAATGCAAAGACAACCTTTGGAAAGGACCATCAATGTCATACATGGGATTGCCATCATATATAATCATATCCCATCCACATTTCTTGACATGTATGAATTCATAAAAATTATCAACAAAGTCATTATCTTTGTCATAACATGAAGGGGTTAAAACATCTGATACTTCTTTTCTCTCTACATCATAAAATAAAGAATCATTGAAAGTTTTGAAATAACTCACCTTGTTTAATCCTTCCTGTGTAGGAGCTTCAAGTGTTCGGATAACTTCATCAAGTGGAAGATCTTCCTCCACATCTTCAGTCTTGAGACATAGAGGATCAAGCTTGTCCAAGGGTTCCATTTCCTCTTCACTCTATGAGTCATAGAAAAAAGTATCATCAAAAAACTGGAAAGGAAAATGACTTACCTCATTCTCTTCATCTTGTGCAAGAGGAATAGGATCTTGGAGGGCTTCATCAGGTTGAGGAGTGGTTATTGGTGTTTCATCCTCACAATTCACTTCTTTAGTCATGTCTTCACAGCACTCTATTGAATCATGGGAAAAATCTTGCTCCTTTTCAAGGGGTTGACAACGTTTTTCATGGATCTTTTTTTTCACATTAGAGGGTTCTTGATTTTGAACATGATAAACATTTCTGAGATCTGCCACAATCTCAGTAGTGAATCCTCCATATTCCAAGGCTATTGTGAGATTATGAAGGGCATCTTCATATGTTTGGCAGCATGGTTTGGTAAGGTCAATGAACCTACTAATGAGGTGTATGAAAGATGATATACCCATGTCTTCACAACAACTCTTAAACCGATCTTGCAAGTAGGGTGGTAGAGTGAGTATGAAGAATTTTATAAGAGAATCCTCTCCTCCCAACTTTATCTCGATCAAATACTCCAAAAAATTTACGATGTGAGGAGTTGGGAGGCCCAAAAACGTTGGAGAGTTGTTTTGCCATTTTGTATCAAAGTAATTTGGGTATCCTTGAAAACTTCTGAAATCAATACTCGGATAAATTTGTTCCCAGTGTGCCATGATCCCATGACTTGGAAATATCACAGATTTTGAGAGTAAGGTGGCACCCTAAAAAAATTAGTGGAGTCGCCAGATAATTTGCCTGAAACTATCAAAGGATAAGGGAAAACACCCTAGTGGAGTCGCCAGGTAAGATTGTTAGATAAAACTCTAGAGGCAAGGCTTACCGAAAAGATTTGTTGTTTGAGGAGAATTGACTCAGTGTTCCCCAACAACAGCGCCAAAATGTTACCACACAGTTTGTAGCTAGGAAGAAAGGCTATAAAGTAGAGGGACAAACTGGCCTAACAGGAACCTATCCCACCCAATGTCACCACGATGGGGAGGTTCTTTCTCTTTAGGGAGGTGAGGCCTAGGGGAGACGTCCCCAGTGATCCTGGGGTTTTGAAGAGGCTAAAGGATAATCATATAATGACAAGTTTCCCCCTTCATAGATCACCACCAGAACAGATAGTCCCGGCTCAACAGCCAACAATAAAGTAAAACCCAAAGAAATGTACCTGCCTAGAAGAAGACAACAACAAATTGGCACGTGCAAGCTATTTCAATAGGTTAGTACTTCATATCAATCAAGAAATATTTGATAAACTTATAAGCAATTTGAATATAAATATTGATGGAGTCAATGTTTATCAATAGCAGTAAAAATCATATCACTTCATCAATAATTATTAGAATGATGTGGCATTCAATGTAATAAACCAACACTTTACTTAATTTATGCCTAAAACCACATTCAATTGCTCATAAGATGAAACGTTGCTGCAATAAAAATGAAATATCCAATAGTGACGTCAGCAACTTAGGGTTAGTAGGGTTAGCTAGAGTTAGGTTTTCAATTCAAAATCTTTGAGAGTGTTTATATCAAAGTTCTACTTCAATGTTTGAGGTCTTAGATCAGTGCCTTAGGGTTTAATGGAGTCATAAGTGAAGGACACACAGGTTGAAGGAGGACAACTACGGACTGGAGGGAAGAACTCTAAAGTGCTTCTATGGCAAGGCTTCAGAGACAAAACCCTAGGGGAGAGAGGCTCACTCTGTTGTTTCTATGGCAAGGCCTCGTGCTCTCTCCTCCTTCCTTAGATGGAAAAAACGGCTAGCATGAAATATAAAGTCAAGAAAAGAGAGTAAAATGAGGGAGAGTGTTGCTACAGCAAGGCTCTATCATCAAACCCTAGAATAAAATGGCCCTAAGTGTAGATAACCTAGGCCTGGGATGTCTTCTCCTTCTTGAGCTCAAACAAGTATGGCTAGCAAAGGGAGAAAGGGATAAAGGAGTGTAGATACGGCTAGACTCTCTTTTCCTCTTCAATGGCTAAAAATCTCTCTATCAGGGGACATGAGACAGGGACCTACTTGTGTGCTTGTCACCTAGGGTTTTTGTTCAGCAATAATCATAAATACATGCAAGAAATTAAACTACAACCATTCATTCAAGAAGTTTTGCATAAAAATACTTACAATTCACCAAGAAATAAATGTGCAAACCCTAGTTGTAACACCTTCCTTTAAGAGAGAAACCAAAATATACCAAAATAGCCTTCCTTCAACAAGTGTGCATCACCCATTTATTCAATAACCCAAGATAGGGCGCTAATTTCAGACCTCACTAATGAGTGAGTGAGTTGTGATGAAAAAAGGAGAGTGAAAATCTCTCATTCATACAAAACCTTGACCTAATTTTACATTTTAGGTCAGGTAAAAGGCCGACAAGGCCAAATTATCAAAATCATATTGTTTTACATTAAATTGTCAAATTAAAATCCTAAATAAGCAGAAAAGAGAGTAAAATCCCCTCTAAGGGAAGCGTTATCCCTTTCTAGGGAAAATGAAACATCCTAGAGAAAAACGTTATCCCTCCAGGGGCTTATCCAACATGCCACACGTGCCATTGTTGCCCAGTCTTCCTCCAAAGACATCCAATAGGCTGGATGTCGTCATGGTCATCAAAGGTGACGTCCCAGGCCTTCCAAGGCCAATATCTAAATGAAAAGGGCTCACCCCCCTAGGCTAGGCCATGTCGAGGTACCTCTGATGGGACGTCCTCTTCTTCTCTGGTGCAAAGACTCTGATCAACCTATGTCCCATCTCTACCCTCTGATGGGGTCTCAGCATCCATCTGGTGGGCTCTTCAGCCCCATGGAGGTCCGAACTGATCATCTCCCCATGTGTACCGGTCCAAATGGTACTTATCTGTTGGGTATGGTCTTGCACATAAAAGGCTACGCCCTCCATGGGCTCATCAGTCACAGGGATCATAGCAATGTCAATAACATTTCATCATTAATATTATTAAACACATGCATAAAAACCCTAATACATCAATCAATAGCTCAAAGACATTACACAAGCCTGTAATACAAGTCTAGGGAAAAGGACAAGGCTTCCTGTTGGGCTAGTGTCCATAGAAAAAGGAAATTTCCCAGAGAGATCTCATCCAAGCCATGTAAGTGGATGATGTGGTTAGGGGGTGTCCAAGCATGTGGGTGCAGTAAGGGCCAAGGATGCAATATGTTACTTGTGGGTGTCTTTGTAGAAGGCGAGTTGTCCCTGTCATGGATGCATTTTTTCCAAGCCCATTCTTTCCTTTATTCTTTTTATTCTTTTATTTGTTCAAAAGCTAATCAGAGGACACTTCCTTGGCATGGTGACCAGAGCCGACAGCGTTACCCACAAGTACTTTCACAAAGATGAGAAGGTTGGCTCGTGATGAGACCCCCTTTCCCTTGGCCATGCAACCAAGAGTCATTTCCTTGGCGTGGTAACCAGCTGGTGGCAATGTCATACTGCTAGGTACCCATGGACCTAATAGGTTGGCTCGTGATGAGACCCCCTATCCTATGATTAGGTCTTGTTTTATTATTTCTTTGGGTCCCTCTTTTTTCTTACTGAGAAGCTTTTTATTGCTTTCTCGGGGATCCCTGGGTAAAGCATCTCGAGGTTCATTTTTAGGCTTTTATATTTTACCATCTTGCTTTTACCTTCTGGGCCTTTAGCCCCTTCTCCCCACAAGGTAAGGTGCAGTCCTGAAATAGGTCAGCCCAATTCCTGGACAAGGGGAATGGGATAGGTGAGCGGGAACAAGATGTAAGAGTGGTGCTATGATGAGAGCGGACGATGTCTTTTCAGAAATCCCCCTAATGGAAAACCAAAACCTATAGACATAGGCTTGCTAGGGCACCTTGTCAATCCCCCCAAACATGGTCAAGTGAGAAAATGTAAGATCCAAGCAGTTGTTAGAGATAAGAAGAACCAGATGCATATATTTAAAGGTTTCAATGATCAAAAGTGACACATACCATGATACCTTGACCAATTACCTCATGGAGCAAGAACCTCTTCTGATATAGGACCAGGCCGATGGTGATGGATGTTGTTGCTACTGACAAGACAAAGACAATGGAAGAAGAAAAGGTGAGCCCTCCAGGGCCATTCTCAGGTCAATCCTTCTCTCAATACTCTATGTCTAGGACCTGTGGGCCTCGAGACATGATCTCCTAGTTATCCCTAAAAATTGGGGATAACAAGTCCAACTAGACCAGTATGCACAATTTCTAGTGGTTTTGTTGTGGAGTATTCCTTTGCTTTGAACTTGGTCTTGGTTTGTTTTCCTTGTTGTCAATGCTTTCACAATGTGTTGGTTGGCTTCATGATCTAGGGATTTTCTCTGACTTCTTCCTTTTTTTTGAACTTGACAAGATTATCAAAATTTATGTGACCCATTATTCTGTGCCAGAGACAAACTTCATATTCCTTTCTTGAACAACACTTTTCCTTTCTAATTTCACTTAGTACGTATATGTTTCTTGGATTTCTCACGGCTACTGCCACCACTCTTCCTGAGTCTGTTTTTCTCATCTTGCATTTTTGTGAATCAAACACAAGTTTGTGGCCTTGGTCACACATTTGACTTACACTCAGAATATTGTGTTTCATATCTTCCACTAGTAGAACATTTTATGCCTTGACATCCTTACTTCCAATATTGATTGTGTCTCTTCCTCCAGATGAGTTGTAATTTCCAAAAGAGACTGATCCATATCTTTCCTTTTTCAAAGTTAGAAACTCGTCCTTATCACCTGTCGTGCTTTGAACAACCACTATCACCATGCCATCCATGTTTCCTGTGTTGAGATTGTAGAGGAAGTGCACATTCTTCATTGTTGTATTGATTTTGCTTTCTTACCCATATTCTTTGTGATTCTTGTCTGTGACTGTTGTTATTTTGTTGTGATTCTCTTGGATAAACTATCATTCTACAATCTTTGGCCATGTGTCCAAAGTTGTTGCACTTGTAGCATTCCACTTCGGTTTTCAAGGATTCAAACCTGTTGTTGCTTATGCTCTGCATTTCATTATGCCTTCTTGGATAAGCATGTCTTATATATCCCTCATATTTGTTTATGTTTCTGTTGTTGGCTCTGCAATTCATAACATTGTTCCCAAAATTATTACATGAATAACATAATCCAATAAAAATTGTTTGATACCTGGGAGATGGATATCTTTTGAATGGTGTTGCTTTTATGAATCCTTCTTCTTCTTGAGATCTTTTTACTTATGATTGTTGTTGATTATGAACTCTGAATATTATTAGAGGTGGAGTATATATGTGATCTTCCTTTTGAAACTTTTTGTCTTCTTCCTTCTCATTAGATCCTTTGACTATATATGCATAGCTTCTTTGCTTTGTTTCCTGATATTTTGTTTTAGAGCTTGAGCCCTTTTTTGTCTGGTTGTATCCTAGTATGGACTTGTCATGATGTGGCCTTTGACTACCAATAATCTCATCCAAAACTTTAGAGTTGTTCTGCATGTTTTTCTTCTGAATGTATTTTTTCAATATAACAATCTCTTCTTACATACTTCCAATGATCCTGTCTCTTTCTTCTAATTGTTCTTTGAGTGTTTCTTAAATTCTCTTGTCTTCTTATACTTGGATTTTTAGTTTAGTGATCATTTTATCTAGTTCTTAGAAGTTGGAATTTTGAGTTCCCTCTTTTCTTTTTAGTTTTGCCTGTAGTGACTTGTTTTTCTTCTTTTCCCTTTTTATAACTTCTATGGCACTTAATAATTATTCTTTGTAATCAAATTATGCCTCTTCATATTCTTCTTCGATTCCTTCTTCATCGAAGTCTTATACTGCCATGAATAGAACCATTTATGTATCACTATCGTTGATTTCATCTTTGTCTAATGAGGAACTGTCTTCTTTGGTGCAAAGGCTTTTCTTGAAAATATTATTTTTGGTTCTTTTGTCTTTATATATTTGTTTCCTCTTAGAGTCATTTTCTTCATTTCTTTTCTTTTTCTTATGGGGAGATTTATTAGCAAAATGACCAATACCATCACAATTAAAAAAAATCAATGAAATCTTACCTCTATATTTTCTTGTTCCCTTTTTCAGCCTTTTGACGAAGTTGGTTACTTCTTCATCATCTTTTGAGACATCACTACTGCTACTATCTGACTTTTCGTTTTGGTTGCTCTTTTTCTTTGTCTTCTTTACCCATTTTTCTTCTTTACCCAATTTCTTTGTCAAAGTTATGCTAGTACACTAACACTCTCTCTGTCACTTTGTATGTGTCACGATCTCAGTCTCAGTCATTGTCTAATCTCTTTGTGTCTTCTCACAAACTGGATGATCTGATAGAAAATTATACTCATCCAATAACCAAGTAGATCTAACACAACCATGTACCAGATTCATACATATGTCTCACTGAGCTTGTGTGATATAAGAAACCCTTACATTAACCATATATAAAACCCTCATTGTTATGCAAACCCAGCCTGTATTGATAACACTATGTCTCAACCATACTCCAAATAACATAGGATATGTCTTAACAAGATGTCCAATGAAGTATCCCAACAAAAAACAACCGATACAGTAGCAATGCATCACTATAGATATGTCTGATATAGAATATACCATACAAGCAATAGTCCCTCAAGAACAAAAGCTCAATATCCCATGGATATACCCCAAGTATTCACCAAGGATCTACTTAAGATAAGCATATAACATACCTTTTGTTATTGTAGATATCTTTGTTGTACCATCTCACTGTTAAACCTTCATGTAGCCACTTCTCAACTCTACAATTTGTCACTGATGATAGATATGATCTTCCTTTTCAGCTTTAGAAACATATCTGCACTCTGTCTTCAGCAAACCCATAGGTATCCGCACTTTTTTTCACTATGGTTAGCGGATATCCGCATCCTTCTAGTACTGCAACCTACAGATGTCTTCAGTAAAACCCTAGTTCAATACCCACAGTCTTGACCCTTCGACTCCTACAACTTCTCTCGTCACTGCTTCAGACTCATTGTTATAGATTTATCAATGATACCTTTCCATAACACTTCACAAAATAGATATTCAATGTGCTCAAATTAGGTGCTAATGAGAGACCATTTCTCTCTTATTTATACTCTCCAAGTAGCTTCCTTTGGGGGTTATATTCTAATTGTTTTACCCAACTTCCCTCTTTTAGGGCTAACCCACTTTTAACTACTTTACCCATTTGAAACCTCTTTACCATAAATACCAAACTCACCACTTCTTGTTGCAACTAATTTATTTTTAATTATTTTCTTATTGCAACAACTTTACTCATGATTAACTCACAGTGACAACCACTTTGACTAGTAAAATTATTCTAGGAGCTTCTAGAATAATTGACTTATTTAACCTTGTAGGGGCTTCTATATAACTCATGAGGATTCTCTAACTTCACTAATCCATATCTCCTCAACCGTGAGGAACTACGTGACGTACCACATATCATCGGAAACAACACAACATGTATTATCCATCTATGATAGTATTTCCTGCAAATTCACTGATATTCATTACAATACCTTAGATAAAAATGGGTTCCTTATCCACACTTATGGGGCTACCATAATTGCTTCAAGGGTTGACATCAATGACAACAAACCCAATTAATCAATAATCTCCTCCTTTGGCATTGATGGCAACACTCTGATGGAACACTAAAGTCATGACGCTCATGCTCCCCCTGGAATCATGCCTCTGTACTTTCTCTCCATGCATCTGATGAATCTTTTCCCCTTTGACATCAATGACAAAGGTAACTTCCCTTCGAGGCTGCTCCCCCTGACTGAACTCTCCTTGCGGTTGCTCCCCCTATATGAATTGTCATGTATCCTCTTAATGGTTCTTCCTCATGTAAATATATGAAATATAAGTAAAGAATTCAAAACATTGTGGGGCATAAACTATTCCAATTTTATGGAGAAGATACTCAAAATATTCCCTTGGAAGAGGTTTTGTAAAGATATCTGCAATGTGTTCTTTGGTCCCAATATACTAAACTCTAATGTTGTTTCTCTGCAACCTATGCCCATAGGAAATAAAAATTGATTGGAATATGCTTTGTCTTGGAGTGCATCACTGGATTCTTTGAGATATTGATGGAACTTGTGTAATCACAAAATATTGGAATGGGCTCATCATACTCAACCTGCATATCTTTCAATGTTTGTTCCATCCATAGGACATGTGTACAATATGTTGTTGTTGCAATATAATCTGCTTCAACTATAGACAATGATATTGATGATTGTTTCTTGCTTAGCCAAGATACCAAACACTCACCCAAGTAGAAAGTTGATCCACTTGTACTTCTTCGATCATCAATGCAACCTACCCAATCTGCATATGTGTAGACAACAAGTGATCAATCCTTCCCTTTTGGATACCATAATCCAAACTCTTTTGTACCCTTGAGATATCTAAACATCCTCTTCACTGCCAAAACATGTGATTCCTTTGGTGCTTCTTGAAATTGTGTCACTTGTCCAACTGCTTGCATCACATCTGGTCTGGAAGTTGTCACATAAAGTAAGCTTCCAATCATTGACCTGTACTACCTCTAATCTGTAGTTTTTGAATCATCATCTTTACTTAACTTGCAAGTAGTTTGCATAGGAGTACTGACTGGTTTGAAATCTCCCATTTCGAACCTCTTTATCATTTCTTTGATATACTTGGTTTGAGAGATATGCCTTGGTTTCTTTGACATATCTGAAGGCCCAAAAAGAAAGATAATTCTCCAAGGTAGAAAGGTAGGAAAACTAATATAGAAGCTATCCATTGTGGACGTAGCCCAAAGATTGGGTGAACCACGTTAAATCTTGTGTCTGAACATGTCTTTTGATATGGTTGTACATGGATGATATGTTATGCATGATTAGTATAGATCCGATTATTATATGATTGATGTGCAGTAAAAATGAATGATGCAATGGATTAATTATATTGAAATCTATGTTATAAGGATCCACACAATAGAGTTTGTTAACTAATCAAAGGATATGAATAAAGATATTATGCACAAGGTGGATAAATAGTAATAAATATGACGATATCCTCCCATCCCCTCATCTTTGCAGAAACTTGGTTCATGCAGGCCCAATAGATTCCTCGGGTGAGACTTCACTTGCATGCAGGTTGTGTTGAAATGAATGTTGTCTAAAGGGTTTGTTGGTAGAATACCTCGAACCTAGGGTCTTATAACTTCACATCAACAAATGGTTCTGTTTTCGGGACCCAGAGTCTATAATTGAGGGAATGTTTTGGAGAGCGACTAAGAAAGAGATCGTCAAATGGTTGGAAAGGAAGGAGCGAGAATTTTCTTGAGGAGAGAATAGAAACCTTCGAATGAGAGACGAACAATGGTTGCAAAGGCATGTGTTCACGGAGTTACATGATATTTTCTTTGGTGAATTTCTTATTATTTTAACTGAATGGTTAGAAAGGTTAGTGGAGAATACTTGAAGATATTGCACTGCAACTCCAAGTAAATGGACCCCTAAGTTGCAAGACAATTGAATTATGTAAGTAATATTACTTCTCGTGCAGTCAATTTCTAGTTGAATAGTATACTGGGGGGTTATATTATGGAATTTGAAGTCAATTTCTAAATAAGCTTCTAAACTCGGTCCCCGGCAATGGCGCCATTTTGTTATCACTCCAAGAAACCCTCTGTGGTTGCAGACCAGAGGTGCTTGGTAACTTAAGAAATGAATGTTTTTTGTATTTTGTGAATGTGGGTCAATGGAACAACTCAATATAGCTTATGGAATTCAAACATGAAAATGATAAACAAATAGACAGTGCTCTCAAAGATTGATTAATCAGCAAATAGCTTTAAAGTGGGTGAAGAAAAGATTGTAACTAAACCAGTACAATGTAGGGTCTAAGAGACAATCAAAAGAATTATCATCAGGCTATGAGCTAAACAATGGGATGACAACCATTCAAAGCTTGACAACACAGACAATAATGCAGAAGAAAGATGGAAAACTGACAATCAAAATTGAAAGGAACCTGTGATCTGTATTAACATCAAAAGTCTGAGTACAAT